>JAUKPS010064329.1:0-40619 GCA_032273165.1 Chlorellidium tetrabotrys | reverse complement strand
GTTCGCCAGACCCCACCCCCCCGTGATGGGGACCACCCTCCCCCCTCCCCGCCGGGGGCCGCTCGCGGATCGTCTTCCGTGAGTGACAGGAACGGCATCGGCACGCGCCATTGTTCACGTCGTACCGCAGGTCTGGCCGCTCGGCCACCGGCACGATGTGGTCTGCGTGGTTGGCTTGGTCGATGCGTCCACAGTCCACACAGGCCCATGCGTCACGTGTGAGCACGGCCTGCCGCCACTTGCGGTGTTGCTTGTCGGTGTACCCGCGAGCCGAGGCGGTTGGCCTTGTGCTGTCGTCACGCCTGTACGCTGTACGCAGGCGAGGCGGGCGATAGCTTGGCATCCTGCTAGGCATGGGGCTACTTCTTCACCGCACACGTCGGGCATACCGTCCTGTGGCCATCACCGTGGACGATGTAGCCTCGACCGCCACAGTCCACGCACACGGCGGGCTTGGGCTTGGGAGGCTCTGGCGTGGGCTCTGGAGCCCTTTCCTGTGCGGTTGCGGCATACGCTGCCGAGACCGCAGCCGAGGCTCTTGGGGCCTCGAGGTCGATCTGTGCAGGATCAGCCGAGAGGGCCGCCAGCACCGAGAGGATGTACTGCCACATGTTCACCATCCCTGTCCGTGGTTGAGAACTCGGTGCCCATCGGCATCGACGCGAGCGTGGACGACGTACGCCTGCTCTGCCGGTGGCGGCTCGGCAAACATCATCGCCCACAGTCCAAGGCGGGCGAGCCGCTGAACGAATCGCAGGACCGGGCGGGCTGGCTCTGGCTTCACGGGCGAGTAATCCGATGTCGCTGCCCACCAAGTGAGCATCACGGCGACAAGGCCCACGACGACGGCTGTCTGCATCTCTCGTTTGGTCATCGGTCCACGCTCCACAACGAGTACAAGAACATCACGACGCACGCACCGATGACGCTTCCGATAAGACCAGCAGGAGCGTCGCCAAACGGCAGACCGCCAGCGAGAGAGCCGATGATGCCGAGTCCGATGGTCGGCACCCAGCCGTCAGGGCAGCGTCCCGGCATCACCCACTTGGCAATGCCACCAGCGACGGCACCGAACACAAGCCAAACGACGAGCGACATAGGCACTCCTACTGTGCGAGGTGGAACGTGTCTGCGATGAGTCGGGCAGGCGACGGCGTGCGAGCCTGCTTCTCAGGCGGCGCAGGTTGCAGCCAGTTGCCGTGATGAACGTCTCTGTATTTGAAACCCTCCGTGTCGCCGATAGCCCATGCGTCATCGAGCATCCGAGTCTCAACGACAGAGCGACGAGCCCAGTACGAGCCGTCTGGCATATCTGCCGGAACCTTCGGGCCTGCAATCCAATTCGGACCCCACGAGTTCAGAATCAGCACAAGGTCATCGGGTGAACCGTTCTTCTTGTGGCGTATCGCTATGGCTACTTGCTGGTGCATCCATGTGCCAGATGCCTCTGCGATGCCGTCCTTGTTGCGGACGGACTGAAAGCCCTGCGACGATGCCAGCGTTACCGGATACCCAGACTCAATCGCAGCAGCCAGTTCAGCCCATGTGCGAACGGCAACAACGTGACGCAGCGGGTGCTTTTTTGCCTCGGCATCCATGCGGCCTGCGTCACCCTGCCCACCGCAGCCATATGCGCCCCATTGCTTCGCACGCTCGCCGGAATACTCAGTCAAATCAACGGTCGGATACTTCTGGCGATAGACGACGCCGTATTCGCGGAGGAACTTGGCAACACCGAAGCCAGTGGCACCATCGGAGAATCCGCCGTATGGCTGGGCACCGTCGCCCGGCTTGCCTCGGGCCTCGACGCGAGCACCACCGTACAGCGGCTCAGTCGCGGGCAGCAGTGGAGGCTCTGGCAATTTGCCAAGCGACCAGGAGACAGCGTCGGCAACCGCGACCGCGTGCATTCCTCCCCAGCTTGTGCAATCACCGATGAGTTGCCTGCCGACGACAAACGGCTTGCCGTAGCGTGCTTGATGAGCAGCGTTGAGTTGGCGATACAGAAACGTATCGACGCCTTTGGCTTCCTTCATCGCCTCGGCGCCCGCCTGGCTGAAGAACTTCTCGTCACCGAGAGTGGCGAGAAACTGTCGCGTTCCGACAGGATCAGGCGTGTATCCGAACCGTGCATCAATGGCGTCAGCCGTGCGGCGAGTGGCACGCTCGACCAGCACGCCGAGAATCGCCATGACGACGACGAACGATACGGCAGACAGTGACCAGCGATCAGCGCGTGACATCGGCAGCAGCCCTCGACAGGTCACGGAGTGCAGAGACCCACGCCGCACGGCTCTCAGGAGTCACAGGACCGCCAGACGAGCCCACGGCGTCATCCAAGAACCGATGGACGGCATCCCTCACCTGCGGCTGGCGAGCACCGATGCTCTCGCCCTTGCACCGCATCTCGCGGGCGGCGATTCGCAAGTCGTCAAACGCGACGCCGGTCTTCAGCCGTTGGTCGTTCTTTCCGTCGTACTCGATGCAATCTGCGAGAGAGCCGCAGAGTTCTGCCATGATCGAAGAATCTTCTGCGGCAGTCGGGCCGACAAACTTGCCGCGAAGCGAGAACGCATCCGGTGGCACTGGTGCAGGTGTGGGGGAGGGTGCTTGTCGATGCGGTGCAAACGCAATCGCCGCAGCCACGAGCAACGCCACGGCGGCGACGTGCTTGCCGTCGATGGCTGGCATGTGTGCTGTGGCGATGAACGCCTGCACCTTCTCGGTTATCTGCTTGCCAGCGAGCACGTAGACCGCGAACGCGATGAGTAACGCTGTGATCACTTTTTCCTCAGTAGCGGTAGGAGAGTCTCGATGGTTCCAGCGGCGATAGCGACGACCAACGAGCGAGCGGCTGGGCGAACGATGTACCAAAACGGGTACGTCGCATACGGCACGCACAGCACGGCGACCGAGTCGAACAGCACGCCGACAGCCTCAAGCACGATGGCTCGCTTCTCTTCGCCCGTCAGCGTCTTGGTTGAGTCCAGCGTCTCGACAGACAGCCTCACGAGTGCGGCGACGAGCATGCCGAACTCGCCCCACGTCAGACCGTCCTTCGCAGACACGCGAGCCGTGACGAGAAACGCAGACACCTTTGACGCGATGTCATTGAACGGCGCAGCGGCAGCGAGTGGAGCGTCGGCGACCATAACTACCAATCTGGCTGTATTTCGGGGCTGTCTTGCAGTTCCTCCGGCAACGAATACGAGCGCAGCTGGAAAAACTGCGTCTTCACCACGCGGCGATCCTGCTCTGTGGCGTCGTCCCAAGTGGCACGGATCCGCTGCGTGGCCTCGCGGATCTCGGCAGGCGTCGGGTCACGGCACTCGGCTCGACAGGTCACGCAACGCCGACACCCACGCCGCTCGGCTCTCTGGCGTCACAGGACCGCCAGACGAGCCCACGGCGTCATCTAGGAACTTGTGGACGGCGTCCCTGACTGCCGGCTGGCGAGCACCGATGCTCTCGCCCTTGCACCGCATCTCGCGGGCGGCGATTCGCAAGTCGTCAAACGCGACGCCGGTCTTAAGACGCTGGTCATGGTTTCCGTCGTATTCGATGCAGTCGGCGAGCTCGCCACAAAGTGCGGCCATAGTCGAAGCGTCGGCGGCCGCGCTCGGCCCGATGAACTTGCCACGCAGCGTGAACGCATCAGGCGGCGCCGGTGCCGGGCCTGGTGCTGGTGCCTGCCGGCTCGGTGCGAACGCAATGACCGCAGCCACGAGCAGAGCCACAGCGGCGACGTATTGCCCGTCGATGGTCGGCACCTTGGCCGTGGCATACCACGCCTTAGCCTTCTCGGTGATCTGCTGGCCCGCGAGCACGTAGACAGCGAATGCGATGAGTAACGCTGTGATCACGACTTCCTCAGCAGTGGCAGGATTGTTTCGATAGTCCCGGCAGCAATGGCGACGACCAGTGCTCGAGCTGCTGGGCGGACGATGAACCAAAACGGATACGTTGCGTACGGCACGCACAGCACGGCCAGCGAGTCAAACAGCACGCCGACGGCCTCCAGCACGATGCCCCGCTTTTCTTCGCCCGTCAGGTTCTGCGTTGCGTCAAGCGTCTCGACTGACAGCCGCACGAGTGCAGCCACGAGAGCGCCGAACTCCATCCACGTCAGACCGTCACGGGCCGAGACTCTTGCCGTGACGAGGAATGCAGTGACCTTGTCGGCGATGTCCGAGAACGGACGAGCGGCGGCGATAGGAGCGTCGGCGACCATACCTACCAATCTGGCTGTATCTCAGGGCTGTCTTGCAGTTCGTCGGGCAGGGCATAGGAACGCATCTGGAAAAACTGCGTCTTCACGACTCGCCGTTCCTGCTCAGTGGCGTCGTCCCAAGTGGCACGGATACGCTGCGTGGCCTCGCGGATCTCCTCGGGTGTCGGATCGCGGCACTCGGATCGCTTCGGCTTGAAGCGGAAGCGTCGGTCGTGCCGAGGGGCCAGCGGCACAACGCCCTTCAGCCGGATCAGCTGGTCCTTCGTGATCGTCCAATGGGTGCAGATCGCCACCATGGCTGAGTGAGAGTCCCACTGCATCCGCAGGAGGTGCAGGTCAATCGTTGCTGTGTTGCCCGCCATCCAGCCACCTCATGACGCACCGCTGCGACGGGTTCAGGTACAGCCCCTGCCCAGTAGCCCGCTCAATGCTCTCGTGAAACTTCACGTGTTCGCAGTCCGTGCCGTCGTACGTTCCCGACAGGTAGGCGGCTGTCCGGTAGATCGCCAGCCCGCCCATCGCACTGCAGACCGGCACAGGTGGGCTGCCGACCGGGGGCAACCACTGGTGCTTCCAGCCGCCGACGCCGTTGGTGTAGTCGTCCCAGTATGAATTCAACCGGAGTGCCCAGCAGTCGTAATGCAGCCACGCTGCGATCAGCTGCGTCTCGCCTGCGGCGTTTGTCTCATACGCCGGATGCTGCAAGAGCGAGACACTGGCCATGCCGTAGGCGTCGGGCATGTGACGCATCCAGCCGACGCCGTTGAGTAGCCCTCGGTTTGACCAACCGCCCCATGCGTCGAGATCAATCACCACGACGAAGTCGGCGTCGGCTGCACACTCACGCACCCACTGCTGGCAGGCTGTGCGGTACTCGGCCAGGGCCTGAGTCCGTCGGCCTGCGAACTCCGTGGTGAACTGCTGCCGGCCCAGCCGCTGGCTCGTGAACGTCGCCTGGCGGTGCCGCTGGCAGAAGTCGGCGAGCACCTGGTCGGTGTTGTCTTCGTTGTCGTTCGTCTCGACGTGGAGTTTCCACGAGCGGCAAAAGCCACCGAGACTCAGGACACGCTCGAGGTTGGGTGCAAGCTGCGGCGCACAGCTGCGGGCGAGCCCGACGATGGCAATCTCGCAGTCAGCCAGCACGGCAGCGCCTTGGGCCGCCAGCTCGTCAAACGACGACCGGAACGGCGGCGACGGCAGCACCAAGTGCTCAGGGATCCTCACCGCTTCCATGCCACTCCCACTCCGTAGGGCTCTTGGATCATCTCGTGCGGCGCTCGGTGCTTGTGGACGAACGAGTCAAACACGTAGGACAGGTATGGGTGTGCAGGGTGCGTCACGTCGTGAAACGCCACGCAGCCTCCCGGCCTCACCAGCGGCCAGACGTTTTCGAGATCCGCGAGGCCGCCCTCGGCGGAATGGTCACCGTCGACGAGGACCAGGTCGAAGGCCTCGGCCATCTCGGGCATCAACGCCGGGATCGTGTCTCGGCTGTCGCCGTCGAGGAACGCCCGGCGGCCGTCGAAGTTGAAGTCGTCGAGCAGTTGCTCAATGTGGGCATGGCTGCCACGGCCGCTGCCGCCGTAGTCGGTGCCCCACTTGTCGGCCACCCACACGCCCTCGAGGTGCTGGCCAGCGTTCTCCAGAACCACCCGCAGGCTACCGCCGTCCCGGGTGCCGATCTCCAAGTAGCGCCGCACCTGGTGCGTACTGCAATGCTCGGCGAGGAAGCGGTAGAGGCTGGCGTTGCTCACGTCACCCGCACGGTCGTCCGTGCCTCCGTGCCGTACCGCTTTTCAATCACCAGCCGCTTCACCTGCGAGTCATTGCCCAGCACAGGGCCAATGGCGTCGAGCACGGCCTTGGCCACGTTGTCCACGTCCGGCCGAGGGGCGAGAGGGGCCGTCGGCTTCAACCCGTTTTTGTTCAGGTGCGACTTCGGCCTGGTGAACACGGCGTCGATGACCACGTCCACCGTGCCCGTGCATGGCCGCAGGCCGGCGTCAACGGCTGCCATCTTGATCGCCGCACGATAGGCGTGAACCGGGTGTTTCGCCTCGACGTATGCGTGCGCGAACTTGCCACGGGTCGTTATGCGTGCCCGAGGCTGCGGCACTGGGTCGCCCGGCACTGTGAACGTGATCGGCTTCATGCACCGATCATCGCAGCAGCGTCAAGCAAACGGCGGCGTCACTCAGCTGACCACAACAGTTTTTTCTGTAGCGGGTGCTTGTCTACTCGCGGCCTGCTTTGACAAGACCAACTACCCCCCCCCCGTTCACCAAGGCAGCGCCAACCGCTTGCCTTGAGAGATGTACCCGGCTCGTCGTCCAAGATGTACGTGATGAGTCGTGCGTACCCGAGAGCCTTTGCCGCACGCCACGCAGCGCCGTAAAGACAACTACAAGCGTTTGGGCAGCCGTCGCTGGCAAGCCGCGTGAGCTCAAGCGTCATCCCATTGTCGTTGCCTCTTGCAACAGGCCTGCCGACCATGCAAACGGCACGAATGACTCCAGCCTCGTCAGCGACAGCCAAAGAGAACTTGTGACCAACTGGCGGCTTGTGGTGCCTGTGGTGCTGTCTCACGAACGCGCACGCCTCGTCAAACTCACATGGCACAACATGCAGTTTTGTTTGAGTTGACATATGTCAAGCAAACCAGTGCGACACGTTCAGCACCTCGAAGTGCCGCATCACCTGTCGCACGTAGTGCCCCTCATGAATCTCGTCCAACGCATACGCATGGATGACGGCACCATTCGCCAAATAAAAAACGGCGACGCCCACTTGGACGGGCCGTAAAGCGCCGTCCAGTGGGCCGCCTAAGAACTCGACTGTTATCCAGCCGTGGGCCATGTTCACTCGTAGCGGATGACAGCGAACCAGCCACGCGGGCCACGAGCTACGCCCTTTTCGACAATGCGATATCGCCCACGCATTGCGTCGCGGTAGAAGCAGCAGTTCTGCTCTGCGGCTTCCGGCGTCGAGCCGAACCCGATGCCCTCTCGCCTGCCACCAGCAGTGCCGCAGTGACGCAGTACGCCAGTGCGAGCCATCTGCTCTGCGTCCTGCTGGGCCGAAGTGATGCTCACGCGCCGTGCGTTGATCACCACATTGTCCGCCTGGGCCGTGACGCCGCAGAACGCCAGAAGAATCGCCAACACAATCCGTTGCATAATCTGCCCTTTCGTCCTTGGGAAAGCCGCTCCGTGCGGCACTGCGACTCACCCTAGATGGCGTGTCAACTGATTCCGTTGAATCGGTAGCCGTCCCACGAATAACGAGGAATGCTGAATCGTTCCTCTTTCGGTGTCGGCACTACTCGCTTCGCTCGGCACTCAGCCGCACGCTCGGCTATCTGCTCTGGCGTCGGGTCGTCATCGAAGATTTCCCGGTTTGGTTTCTGTCGGTTTGGCAGCTTGTGCCGGTCCTTTAGCGTGCTGATGAACGTCTGCGAACAGCCGAGGGCGGCGGCGATCTGTTGGTAGGAATCGCCGCGCGCCCACAGCCGATGCAGCGTGAGAGTGCAATACTCAATCTCACGCCCCTGAGTCATGCGTCCACCGCCAGTGGCATGATCACGCCAGTGTTGTCGCCACAACGCAGAATCACCGCAGACTGTGCGTCAACGGCTTCGACCTCGACTTCCGGCTCTGCCTCGCTGTCGATGCCGCCAAGCCACTGCTGCACGAACAGCGGGTCAAGTTTCACCGTCGCCTTGTCCCCGGCTTCGACCACGTCACAGGTGACGCTCGACTCGCCTTTCTCGGCGCTCTGCCCGTGTAGCCAGATGCCGCCGTCTGAAAACACGAATTGCACGCCTTTGCTTTCCTCGCTGGTGACGATGGCTGCGGCCCGCGTTGCTGCCAGCAGATCCGCACGGCTGACCGTGGTTGCCTTGGCGTCACGATCCGGCAGCGTGTCACGCCACCGAGGGTAGCGACCGTCGAGCAGGCGAGCCTTGACCGTCACGATGCCAACCGTGGCGACGATTTCCTTTCCTGTCGTCTCCAGCTGCACGCTCTCGTCACCAGCAGCAGCGGCAAGTCTGGCGATCATTGCCATTGCCCGTGCTGGCACGAGCGGTGCAACGTCGTCGTTGCTCTCGTTCTGGCTTCGCTCGCACTGGACGCACGCCAATCGACGCCCGTCAGTTGCCACGAAGTTGACCGTGTCGCCCTGCACGTCAATGAGCACAGCCCCCAGAGCGTAGCGGCTGGACTCGTCGTCCACCGCGAACACAACACCCTTAACGGCACGAGCCAGAAGGTCAGCAGGCATCCGAGTGACCAGCTTGGTCGTGCCCACGTCCCAGGCCGGGTACTCTCCCGCGTCTTCCGTTGGCAGCGTCCACTCGCCCCTGCCGGCTTTTATGAGGCACGACGACTCGTCAGGCGTAATCGTGATTTCATCGCCCGAGTGCGAGCCGAGGATGGCAGACAGCCTGTCCTTCGGCAGCAGCAGACTCACATCGCTCGGGACCGTCTCAAGCGTCACGTCGATGCGTACATCGCCGTCACTCCCAGACAGAACCGCGCCCGACAGGAGCACGCTCTGGTAGATGGGCCGTGGCGAACGGCTTGGCACCGCTTGGCCCACGGCTGCGAGAGCCGCCTTGATTTCCGGTGCTGACAGGCTGATGCCACCAGCCCGCCTCTTTCGTTCCTTCGTTGCTGTCATGTCTCGTGTCCTTTCTGAGACTAGTCCCAACCAAAATGCCCACCGTGAACGTCACGGCGTGCAAAATCGAACCAATGCAGACCAAGGCGATGTCGCTCATAGCCCCAACTCCGATTTCTCAATGAGGCTTGCCAGCTTCACGTTGCGGTCAAGCGACGTGCCCAGCGCCCTGGCACCCAACTCAAGCAGCGTCCGGTCGTCGTCAGACACGCCTTCCTCCCACGCACGCTGCATCAAGGCTTGCGAGACATCACGCGGAGAGCCGACGTAGACCCACTCGGCATCGTCTTGGCTTTCGCCATCCACAAGCCCGTCGATCAGGTCACGGATCACGCTGGCGATCTCGGAGCAGTTCGCTGCCGTGTCGCCCTTGGCAAACGCAGCCTGATAGTCGAGGAACGCCAAAGCCTGCTCGACGTTTTCGATGGTTGCTTTCTTGCGGCTCATGCGTCACCGCCGATCATCGCCATGCCAAGAGGCGTCAGCTTCAGAGTGCGGGCCTGCCCAGGCTCACGAGTCACAACGCCCTTACGTTCCAGAGACAATAAGTGCGTGGAAACAGCTGCGCCTGGGCTTTTCCAGCCGTAGTGGTGCCCGATTTGCCTGTAAGTCGGCGGGTATCCGTGCGTGTCGATGAATCCGGCAATCCACTGAAGGATGTCCTGCTGGCGGGCCGTGAGCGGCTGGCGTTCTGTTGCGGTTGTCATGCGTCCTCCTCTTTGAGTTTCATTGATGCTGCAAGCGCCATGACTTCCTTTGGCGTGCGGTATGGTGCGGGCCTGTATCCGGCAAACTCTTTTGCCTTACGCTCAAGCGACGCCCTCTTGGCGGCATCGTCTGCACTTTTCCCAACGGTGCGGTTTGTGCCGCCGCGATCCTGCGACCTAGTCAGCCACGAGACGAGGAAGCGACGCCAATTGCTCTTGTGAGCCCGAGTCGGGTTGGCCTTCAGCCACTCGGATGCCCGGATTAGCTCGACATCAAGCACAACAGCCGGGAATCCTTCGGCCCACGTTTTGCGGTCTTCTGCCGTGATCCCTGCCCAGCCCGTTTCACAACTCCAAGAAACTGCGTCGTGGTGCTGCGAGCGTTTTCGCCGCTTCGGCGAATCGCTCGTAGCAACAACCGGCGCAGCCGGTTGAATGATTTCTTCTTCAGAAGAAATCCCTGAATCTGACGGTGAAGGTGAAGGTGAAGGTGGATGGTTAACGATTGATGAACGATTGATCAACGATTGATCAACGTTTGATGAACGATTGATGGAGCCAATCCGTGCGGCTGCAGCTGCCTTGCCAGCCTCAGATCGCTTTCGGCGGAGCGAGACTGCCCGGCCACGATGCTCCTCCAGTCTCGCGTTCCGTCGCTGGCCGTCAGGCTCTAGTGGAAACTTGTCCTGGAGCATGCCCCAGACTTCGGCAACGCCAGGCGACAGCCGGCCCAGAGCGTCAATGTCTGATGGCAGTCCCTCTCTGTCCCACTGCAGCATCAGTAGGGTGAGGTAGTGCCCTCGCTCAGAGGCCGTCCAACCGATCGTGGCAGTCAGGAAGTCTCTGACGTAGAGGGGCATGTAAATGTCCACTCGTTCATCTGCCGACATTACTTGCCTCCCGGCTCTGTAGCTGCTTTTGCCACTCAACCGCCTCGGCGGCCTCCTTGACGAGTGCCACGTGATTCCTGCCTATAGCGTTTGCCGCTTCGTACAACGCGCGGCTCGACTCAATAGAACGTCCATCTTCGGCTGCCATGTCGTTAAGCATCTTTCGGATCAGACGCATAAGAGTCTGCGTGAACGTTGGTTTCTTTTGCATGCTCATACACACCTCCATTCCCGCTCGCCCCTACCACTCGCACTACGCACCACTCGTCCCGTCTCAACGATCCTGCCAGCCTTGGCAAGCTCGTTGATCCGCTTGTTGATTTGATGCGGCAGCAGTCCGCAGCGTTCCGCGATGCCTGACGCACCAGCCGGGCCGTGCGACAGCGCCTCAAGGATCGCCGCGTGGTGCTCGCCCTGGAACGTCTTGACGCTGGCGGCTGCGGCCTTGCTCGTCGCTGGATCGGTGCGGCGAAACAGCGGCAGCGTGTCTTCGATGTCGGGCGTGATGTAGTGCGGGCGGGTCATCTGTCACAGCCTCCCAATCGGAGGGAACAACAGCTTGATCTTCTTGGGATCGCCCTTGTAAAAGACGAGAATCTTTTGCTCTCGCTTCGGGAACTTCCTGTAGTTCAGCGTCACCTTGGCGTGTGCGAGCCTAGTGAACTCGCATTCCAGGTAGACAATCTTGTTGTAGATGTGCAGGCCGTGGTCCCTGAAAAACAGTTCGTGCTCTGCCTCGCACCCGTAGTAGCCGCCGTGCTTGTCACGGGAGTCGCCTGTCATAACGACGAAAAACCTGTCGTCGTTCAGCGACTCAATCGCACGCTCATACCCATGAAACAGCGTGTCGCGGAACTCACTGTAGGTAGGCAGGCAATTCAGTTCGCCGGCAGGCGGCTTGCCGTCATAGTCAAGGTAGTCTTCGACTTGGTAGTAAGGCGGGCATGTGAAGCACAGATCGAACTTCCCTTCTGGCGTGTACGTGCTGCTGTCAGACTGAATCCACGTTGCTGACGACATCTGCGAACAGATCGCATTGTTAGCGTCGCACTGGTTCTTCCGAATCTCGCTGGCAACGTATTCGTAGCCGTAGGCCGCCGAGACGAAGCCGAACTGAACGCCACCGCCGAACGGGTTGTAGACACGCCTCCCGCCTGACGGCATGAAAAACCGCAAGATGACTTCGCATGCGACAGGGTCGAGCACTGACGCATTTCCGTTGAACGACTTGCCTTTCACCACCTTTACTTCATCGCCGTCGATGACACGCTCTGTCGCCACGACGTTTGACATTCCGTTGCTGCCCTGCCAGCAGCCGTCACGAGTGGCGAACGTCGGATTTGGCACGTCCGCTTGCTCGCCAGCTTCTTTGATCTTTGTGTTCCACTCGCGCTTCATCTTGAGCCAATCAGACCGCGTGGTAGTCCACGCATTGGTCATCGTGGCGTGTGCCAGACGCTTCAGCCTCGCCTGGTCGTCGGTGCCGTAGATCATGTAGGCGTAGCCGCTCAGATCGAGATACGTGCGAAAGCCGCATCCCTCAAACACGCTGGGACGCTCTAGCTTGTGCTTGGTGCTGCACGTCAAGAACATCGGGTAGCCGAACGTGTTCCGCTGCACGATGGCATCGACCATCATTTGATACTGCGCCTTGTCCTCCCGGCCTGCAACCATCGCAGACTGCAACAGGCAGAACTCGCCTGCCTCGTGGTTGACTTGGAACGTGAAAAAACCCGTAAACACTCCATCGACTAGAAGCACAATCGCCGAATGAATCTGCATGTTCTTTCGTGCGGCGCGGTATGCGACCTTGTCTTCAATGGCTAGCTTGGCGATTGCGTTTTGGTACTCAGACCCGAGCACCTGCTCGACGTAGACGCACTCGACAACTTCGCACGGCAATAGGCTTTTCATCTTTTTCTGCTCCTCGTAGGCTCCTTTGACTCCACACTGATCCGGGCACTCTTCGCAAGTGCCGATGTACGTTGCATGGTTGTCGATGCTGACCCAAGCGCCGCCGCCTAGGTTCCTGTGTCTTTCCACCAGAATGTCGCCTGCCACGACGCGGGCATCCGACGCTGGTATCCGCAGCGGGTTGTCAATCACCAACTCGCCGGCGGTCTGGAAGAGCGAGTCTTGAATCGCTGACATCCGGCGTCCTTCGTCGGTGTCGCCAAACTTGCAGGAGACAATGCGAAGCAGAGAACGCATGCCGAAATCGGTCGCTCGCTTCCATTCCCTTAGCCGCACTCGCAACTCAGCCGGCGTATCCATCGCTGACACTGACGTGTTCAGCACGACGCCAGCAGCACTGAGACGCTCGAAGTGATCGTCGCTTGCTGCCATCCAATGCTTTGTCACGACGACCGGCGTCTTTAGTTTGCCTAGCCACTCGCAGACCTCGGCGGTCAACTCCCAATCGTGGCACGGATCGCCCATGTTTCCGATGCGAAACCACGTCGCCGGATGTGCCATCAGCATCCGCTCGATCACTGGCTTTTCGCGGTCCTCAACCCTGCGGCTGACGCTACTAGGAAAGTCAAACCCGTAAAGCTCTGCGGTCGCGTTGGCGTAGCAGTGTCCGTAGCATCCGCCCTTTGGCCTGGCCTTCATTCCAAGCGTGCATCCCTTCACCGTGTCGATGTCGAGCACGCCCTTGCGGTTGCTCGTTACGGTCAGCTTGGGCTTGTATCGCTCAACTAGAAGTCGTCGCATGCTGTTTGTCCTGTCGTCCGTGTGTATTGGCCCCGTCTCGTGGGGCATCCGGCTGCGTTACCCGTTGGAGTCGGGCCGCAGCTGCGGTAGTTACTCGCCACCCATCCGCTGGGCGACCAATGCGGCTCCGATGCAAGCCGCTGCGGCAATGGCGTGCCGGTCTGTGTCAATCCCCAGTGAACCGTGAATGCGTCCGCATTGACCTGTCTGATTCCTGCTGGCAAACGTGCTGGTGTTGGTCGAGCAGGTTTTCCACCCACCGAACAAAGTCAGCACCCGTGCTTCGCTTGTCCGCTGGTCCCGGTGGCTCAACGGATGCGGCGATGCGGTCGCTGTTGTGCTTGAGCCAAAGCCGCACGTATCCGACGTGGCCGGGGTCTGCGAGTTCGCCGCTCATGCCGTCACCTCGTCCTTCGTCATGAGGATCTCAACGCGGCCCATCAGCAGCTTGGTCAACTCTGCGAACTCGGCGTCAGTGATCTCGCCTGCGTTGGCGTAGGCGTCCAGCTTGGACCGCAGCCCCTCGCAGGCTTCGATGGTGCTGGCGGCGCTGATCGCCAGGCGTCCAGCCTCGGCTCGAGTCCGCTGCGGCTCCTGCTTCGCCTTGGGCGACAGCACGACCTTCGCCGGTCGCGGCTCGTTATCGAACTTGGGACGCACCACGATGGGCTCTGACGCCACGGTTGGCTGCGGGTAGTCCTGTGCCTCCTCTGCGGTGATCAAGCCCCGCAAAGCGTCAGCGAACGCATTACGCAGGGCGAACCCGCGAGCACGCAGAGCCAACATTCTTTCGGGATACTGGCTCCAAGGCCCAGCCTTGCCAGCCAGCCCGGCACGCTTGGCATCAGCCATTGAGAACCGGCTGACGGTCGGTGCCGGGTAGCCTCGACGCTTTGCCTCGCAGACAGCCGTGAGGTTGTCGCCCTGGCCCTCGACGTACTCCTTGACGTACTCGCAAACCGGCGAGGACTGCACCAAGGCGAGAGCGGCATCGCCCCAGATTGTCGGCCTGCCGTTGATGACGGCAATGCTCTGAAGCGACTGCATCGGGGACAGCCCGACCTCGCTGCCGTGCTGGATCGCCAACATGCACGACTCTGGCTTGCCCTTGAAATCCTTTGGAGCAAACTCCGAAGCCGCCACCATCTTGGAAAAGCGGAATGCGTCATCGAACGATTGAAGTGCCAGCCCTGTGCTGGCCCTGTGTGTGCTGATTTCCGTGCTCATGTCCCGTGTCCTTTCGTGTCTTCGTTTAGTTGTGGAAACTGTTCGTGTCTGTGACGCTGAAGAACTCTCGCTGTGCTGGCTTAGGCTGCGTTGCGATGCTTTCAGCGGCATCAGCGATTCTGCCTAGAACGTTGATGAGACCGCTCAGCTTTGAGCTAATGTCTTCCAGCAAATGGCAGGACATGTCGGTCTCGCTGAATCCAGCGACTTGCGAAACTTCTGCTTGCTTTGCGTGAGAAGGCTCGGCTCTAACTGGCTTCGCCTGCCGTTCAAGGAACTCGTCAGCAGATGCCTTATGCACAAGCCATCGCTTGCTGCCGCCCGCCTGAAACCCCTTCACGTCGCCGCACTGAATCGCAGACAGCAGAGCCTTGTACTCTGGCGAATGCTCCTCGTTCTTCCTGCCTGCCCGGTCGTACGTTGACAGGAATACGTACCCCATCTGCTCTAAATCGTTGCTCATGTCGTCGTCCTTTTGTTGTGAAAAATGGTTAGTTTGTTCCGATTGCCAGCAGCAGTTGCTCCAATGCTGACCGCAACTCGGCAGTGTCAATGATCGGCTTTACTGCCACGGCTGGCGTCGGCGTTGCTGGGTTGAACTGATCCAACCACGACTGAGCAATTTCCTTGTTCAGAAAAAACTGGTTGTCATACGCATACGGAATTTGCTTGTTGTTGATTGCGTTCAACAGCCTTCCGTAGTCACGTCCTTGGTATGTGATTCCGTTTGAACGATCGCGCTCGTCCCATGCTGATAGCGGGATGTCAAAAACTGGTAGAGCCCGCTGCTTTTCGTATGTAGCCATCGTCGTGTCCTTTCGTGTCTGTTTCCGTCCGTAAAAAGCCGCCTTGTCGTCCTGACTCAGCGGCACTCGTTCCCTTCCTTGGCGTTCCCGGTTCCACCGGGCTCCTGTGTGCGGGGTGGCTTGCCTGTGCCCAGGTGGACCTTTGAACCGCTGAGCGCTCAGCGGACAGGCAAGCGACCTTGTGTCAGTGCGTGATGTCAGCGACTGGGAATCGCTCCCACGAGTGATCCACGTTGACGACCACCGTGGCGTCGTCGTCCGAGAACCACTCGATGTGGCCGCTCCAGCGTCGCCCGGCGGTCAAGCCGCTGACGAAGTCGCCGACTGCTGGCGTCGTGTTGGTCGTGTCTTTCCAGCCAGTGCCGTACGTCTCCTGCATTCCAGCGACGGCTGCGGCGTATTCGTTTGCGTGTGGGTCATTCATCGGCATCATCTCCTTGGTGTTGGGGGCGCAGTGTACAAAAGGCCAGTTGTCAATCAAGCGTCCGAAAGTGCTGCAAATCAAGCGGTGGAGCGGTTTGTGTTTGTTGGATTTCCGTATAGTGTTGGCTAACGTCGGCGTTAGTTCTGGCGAGGAAGATAACGACTGCGTTAGTTCTGTCAACCAAGAAATCGGGCGAGCGTGGAAACCAGCAGATCAATGCCGTGAGCCACTGCCTGGGCGAGTTCCGAGTCAGTGCCAAGCTGCTGGCCGAGACGGACGAACACCAACGCCTGAATCAACTTGTCTACGTGGCGTTTCATCGCGGGACATCCTTGGCCAAGAGAATCCTTGAGCCCGCTGGCGAGATTGCCAGCGGGCGGGTTGTTCGTCAGGCTCCGACGTAGTGGTAGTAGCCACGGCTGCCGACAATCCACGTCTCCTTGCCAGCGGAGTCGTTGCTCTGAATCATCTCGTGCCCGCCGTAGTAGAAGTCCATGCCAGCGGCCAACTCCGTCGCAGTCTGCTTGTTGTCGCAGACGATTGGACGGACGGGATACTTCCAACCACGGGAATCCTCCAGAGCCTTGAGGACAGTCTGAACAAATTGGCTGGGGGTCTTGATGGCGGTGGCGTTCATCGTTTCGTCTCCGGTTCGTGTCCCGCGAGTCTCATTTGCTCGCATGGCACCATACTAGCGTTATCGTTAGTACGATGCAAGGGGCTTGAAAAGATTTTTCCAGAAAATTGCAAAACCGCTACTTTTTGCGGGTTTTGCGTGGCTTTGGCGTCGCGGGCTTAGACTCCCGCCGCCCGACAGACCGGATGGTCAGGGTGCTTTTTAGCCCCTCGGCGTCCGTCTTGTGGACGAGCCAAGCCCTTTCGCCAGCCTTCCAGCCCTTGAGCCTGCCATCACCCAGCAGCAGGCGAACCCAGCCAACGGTGCAGCCAGCGGCTTTCGCCGTCTCGGCCACGGTCAACCACTCTTTGTCTGGGGACGCCACTGCAACCATGCCCCGATACTAACGGCTGCGTTAGCCGAGTCAAGCGTTTCACGCCGAAAACCGCCCTATTTGCATCCGACACCGCCACGGCTCTACCCTAGGTACTGTACAGAACCCAAGTGGAGGATAGTCCGCATGGGTTAGGTGCATTTGTGAACGGGTGTATACTATCAGTCACTAACCCAAAACGGCTGGAGAAAGCACGATGAAAAGGATACTACGAGACGTCTACGAGAACGAGTACGCCATCCTCAAAGCCCACAACGACTCATGCCGGCGGCAGTACCGCCTGACATTCGCCCGCTGGGCCGACAAGCTGGGCACAGAGCCGACGCTGGAGCACCTCGACCCGCTGACCGTGCAGACCTACATCGCCGCAAGGCGAGCCGAGTGGTCAGCCGCCACGGCGAAGAAGGACCGGAACCAGATTTCCGCCCTGTGGACGTACTGTGCCAAGCGGCGATACGTGGATCAGTTCCCGACGCTCGCCCCGATTAGGGCACCTGGACGCATACCACGCGGCTACACGGTCGATGAGGTGTCTGCCCTGCTGCGGCAGGCTCTGAAGCCTCGCCCCCGTATAAAGCCCACGCAGGTGCCTCCGAACCAGTTCTTCCCGACGCTCATCCGGTCGTGCTGGGAGACTGCCGAGCGGATTGGCTCCCACCTAGCCCTCCGCTGGCGAGACGTTGACACCTCCCAGCGGTTCGTGATTTTCGCTGCCGAGGGCAGGAAGGGTGCCACCCGCGACATCCTGCGAGCCATCAGCGAGGATCAGTGCCGATGGTTGGAGAAGTTCCGGCGCGACCCTGACGACCTCGTCTGGCCGTGGACGGCTGACAAGTCAACGCTCTGGCATCACTACGGGATCCTGTGCAAGCGGGCAGGCGTCACGAACAGGGGATTCCACGGGCTGCGAAAGTCAGCCGCCAGCTACATGGCATTGGCTGGAGGCGACGCGGCAGCAACGCAGCTGCTTGATCATTCCAATCCTGCCATCACTAAGGCCCACTACATCGACGTGACCATTGCCAAGCCAAAGCAAACGGCGATTGACTTGCTGCCACCGCTAGACCTTGGCGAGAAGGACGCCAAGAAGGACGAGCAAAAGCCGCCAGAAAAGCCAGCGGCGTGAAACGAAACCTCTGCATAAACGCAAATGTGCAGAGGTTCCGAAACGGCAGGGGCGCGCGGTGGAAAGGATGAACACCGCGCGCCACTCCTGCCGCCCCGGGCTCAGGCCGGCTCTGCTGACTCACACTCTGCAAGGCAGGCTGCGTATCCAGCCAAGTCGATCGGCCCGTCTGCCGTCTTATTTGGCCCGAGGAATCGTGCCACCTTGTCGAACGTCATGAAGATCGCCCAGTCTGATTCGGTCAGCGGGCGTTTCAGTACATCGGCAAACGCTGCGTTGATCATCCCGATAGTGCGGCGAAAGTGATGTCGCGGCCCGCCGTACTTAGGGCGGCGATCACGCACCACGTCGATGGCATCCAGCAGCAACCTTTCGGCAGGACTGATGTCGCCCTGGTCCGCCAGCAGGCTGTCGCCCGTGAGCCGCTCGGCGTACTTGGCTGCGCTGGCCTGCGTAATCTCACGCCACCCGGCCTCGAGCTCCTCGGGCGTGGCGTGGCACTTGCCACCGTCGCAGCAGCCGCCGCCGAACAGTTGGTCAGGCGTAGGCATTGAGGCCCTGCCGGCCAGGCGGTCTTCAACTGCGGCCCGCAGCTGCGAGTTGGTGTCCTTCAGGTCTGTAATTGTCCCTTGCATGGTTTTCCTTTCGATGAGAAGTCTGGCCACGTCTGCCGCGAGTGCCCCTGCCGTCCCTGTCCACTGGCCCTGGTAGCGGTATGCCCGCTGCCGTGCCTCGGCGAGATACTCGTCGGTAAGGTCGTAGCCCATGCGTCAACGCTTCGCTCTCAGGTCTCTGTCACAGAACAGCGGGTACGCCCGCGTCACCTCGTTCCGGCCGTGGTCGATGATCGCCATGCCTTGGCACGGCCGCTCCGGTGAGGCGACACGTTCAGCGTATGGGCTGTGTCCAATCACGCTGCCGTTGGCCACGTAGCGCGCCCCACGCAGCCAGCCCCACGAGTGGTAGTGGCCGAAGATCGTCAGGTCGGCACGCTTCCCAGCGTCCCACCTGGCGATCGACTTGCTGGCCGGCAGGGCCAGACCGTAGACGCCGCCGCCGTAGCGGATGCTATGCCCGTGGGTGGTGCGTACGAGGAAGCCGTCCAAGTCGACGTAGCCGAGGTGCCCCTCGGCGATCCGCCACGCCACATTCTTGTTCTGCTCCTCGCGGGCGAGCGTGAAATACATCATCTGCTCCCACGAGTGGTCGAGCTCAGTGGCGATGCGGTTCTTCTCGGTGCTGCGGCCGTGGTTGCCAGCGTTGGTGCAGACGATCACCTCGTCGGCGTTCCCGGCAATGGAGTCGATCAGTCCCCGCAGCCGCTCGGCGATCCACCTAGTAGCGTTCATCGGCGAAAGCTGGGCCACTTCCATGCAGTCTGGGTGGATGTGTCCCGTAATGAAGTCACCACCGAGCCAGACGAGAACCCGGCGTACGTTGGCTTGGTTGCGCTCGTGCTCAAGGCAGGCCAGGAACCGCTCCTCGAGCTCGTTGATCCGCAGTTGACATACGTCAAGTGAGTAATCGTTCTCGCCGTTGACGGTCTCAGGCAATACGCGCTCTTCGCAGTGAACATCCGAGAGCATCAGCACCGCCGTGGCGTCGTGCTTCTTCGCTTTGACAGCTTTGATCAAAGGCCGCTTGGGGGCCTTGATCCCCGACAGACCAGCCAGCGAGTCGCCACGCTCACGCTCCCGGTCGATCTGAGTTAGGGCGGCGTTGTATCGGCCCTTGAGCGTGGCCACCTCAGAACGCAGCCGGGCGATCTCTGCGTCGGCCTGCAGCCGTGACGCAGCTGCCACGTCCTCGGCGATCTGCTGGGCTATCTTCGGAGCCATAGGGCAACCTCCTTGCATCCGGCGACGGCCCACCCACGCTCTGCTGCGGCGTCGGAGACCAGTTGCCCGACCTCGCGGGCAGACGCACCGCCGTACTCGCCAGTCTGAAACCGGCGGCGCACGTCGAGCAGCTGCTCCTGCACGTCGGCCGGCAGGCGATCCAGCCACGGCTTTGGCCCTGGCCGGATGCAACGCACACGCTCACGCACGGCGTCGGCCAGGGCGACGGGGCTTTTCCTTTGCTTCGTCTTCACTCTCGGGCTCCTTCCCTTTGAGGTGGATCCACCCGTCGTCATCAGGGATGCCGCCGCCAGCGTGCTCGTCGTCGTCATCCAACTCTGGCGGCAGGATCACCGCCTCGGGTTGTGGCTTGGCTCGCTGGCGTCCCATGCCACCAGCGTGGCAGGACTGTCAAGCGTTCCGCCGTGCGTTGTGGATGGCCCGCCGCACGAGCACCCGCCCGGCCAGGTCGAGGAACGGCAGGCCGCGAGCCTCGGCCTCGGCCCGCATGACGGCAACCACCTCGTCGATGCGTTCCGGTCGCTCGCACTCGTCTGGTCCCCATGCGTCCATCTGTGCTGCCTTTGCGCGGCAGGCACAAGTCGGCGTCGGCTCAATGCCAATCCGTTTCAACAGCTTGGACAGCTCAGTGCCAGGGCCGCGTGCAGGTGGGACAGGTGGCGGCTCCGGCAGCCGCGAGACTCTCGGGTACGCCGGATGCTCAACGTCAATCGTCCACTCGTCGCCCTCCTGCGAGACTACGCACGGCAGCACCTCGTCGAGCGTGTAGCCACGCTCAGTGCAACGGGCCTCAAGGTGAGATCGGTGGCAGGTGATCATGGGAGTGGGCTGCACGGGATTGGGCTGCACGCAGTGCCCGCGCCCATAAATACCTTGCCAGCTCCTGCGCACTCGCACTCCTTCTTAATCGTACACACACCGCTCTCGCAGCATGCGCCTCCTGCATTGAAGCAGATAGTCAGGTTGTACGATGTATTCTGTCCGTAGTTGTCAATAGCCGCAATCGTAAACGTACTGCTACTGGCCGTGAACGTGTAGCAGATATTGTGCGCTGGGTTGCAGGCGCTGTAGCCAGGCAACAGAAATTGATTGGCTTGGACAACAGAGCCGTTGACCGCAAGGTCATCGTCGATAAAGCCAGAGATCGTCACCTCACACGGCAGCGGGTACTTGTCTGGAATGATGATTGTCTTTTGGCCATACAGCACGCCGCCGCCTCCGCACCCTCGAAACAGCAAATTGCCGACGCTGAATGCGTGTCGCTGGCACTCGCGGCAGCAGCTGCAGTCCGTCTGCAGCTTTCCGTCCTTTGCAAGCAGCGCGCCGTCTTTAGTAGCGAGTGGCATTAGGTGCAGGCCGTAGTTCCAATTGTTACAACCGAACCTGTAGAAGTTGCAAACACCTTGATGCCACGCTTGGTAAACTGTAGCCCACCAGCCCCAAGCGAAACATCAGTCACAACGCTTTCATCAGCCGGCACGATAGTCACGACAGACGACGACACGGTCTCGAATATCTTGATTTCTAGCCTCGTAAACTCAAGGCCAGCAGTGCCGAGCGACACGCTCGTAAGGACGCTGGCCTGAGCCGTTTTGCGATCAACGCCAGTCGGAGCGATCAGGTACCACGCCGTGCCGTCCTTGGCGATTGCGCAATTCACGGCTGCTGTCGTCTGCGTGAACTCCGTGAAGAGATTCATCGCACTGGCTGTATTCGGCGTCGTCGTGACGTTGCGAAAAGTCACCGTCTTCGCCGTGTTGATCGCCCAGGCCCCGGTGAACGTGCAGACGCGGAAGACCTTGGCAGCTCCACCACCTCGAGGCCCCCACCCAATCGGCCCGAGGTCGCGGTCGCCGGCTTCGACCTGGCGGACAGCCTTGCCAATGCGTTCAGCCGCAGGACGAGTGAAAGACACTCGCTCCGTGTTTGCAGGCTTGCCGTCGGGTTTTCTGGCCATGCGTCACATGCACCTATCAGGTAAACACCACCGGCAACGTCTGCGCCGCCGTGTATGCGCCGACCTGGTAGGTAGCGGTCGGAGGCGTGAACGTGCCTGTGTATCTCGCCGCCCGCGTGATGCGAACGTCGTCGATGTAGCCCGTATAGTCCTGTATGTATCCGCCTGCAAAAAGCCCACCGAGCGAGAGCTTCGTGCCGCTTGCAATGTCCGTGCTATTGGTCGCAGACCCCTGCGATACGCCGTCAACGTAGATGACCAACGCGGTGCCTGACCGCACTACTGCTAGGTGGTGCCACGTATTCGTAGACCACTTGCCGCCAGTGGTTGAGACAATCGAGGAGTCGCCGTAGCCAAAATTTATGCTGCCGCTGATTGGCCCGCCACCGTCGTCCTTGTTGAGCTGTAAGACGAGCCCATTAGCCGGGCTCGCCGCTACGTTGTACGCACTCAGGACAGACATGCGCGATGTTGATGCAGTACGAAACCACGTTTCAATTGTGAAGTCGCCAGTGCCAAATCCTGCAACGTCGGCGTCGTAGGCCGAGCCAACCTCCAATACCGAGTCGCTGCCGTCAAAATAAAGCGACACGCCGCCAAACTTCGACTGTGCCGTGCTGGTGACTGTGCTCCCAACTCTCGTCACTGACTTAGCCGCAGGCCCGGTGTCGGCGAAAATGGTTCCATTGTTGCTGCCGTTGCCGCGCAGCAGCAGCCCTACGGATTCCCAGTATTGGTCTCCCGTCGCCGGGATCGTCACCGTCGCCGAGAGCGAGCCGCCACCGCTCGCCGCGACAAGCTCCCACGCATAGCCCGTCCACGAGTAGGTGCGTCCGTTCTGCGTGCTGGTTTGCCCGACCGTTGGCGATGCTGGGAAAGAGAGTGGCATGATGACTCCTAAGAGATGCTGAGAACGGCGGTGATGCTGTCTGTGCCGGCGTCGCCGCCGTCGTCCTTCGCATAACGAAGGACAAGATGCTGCCCAGCCGTGACGGATACCGTGCCGGTGGACGTTCCGGTGCCGCTTACGATGTCAGACACGACAACAAGCCCAGGCGGGTTGCTGTTGTAGGCCAATCCCGTGCTGTGGTTAGCGGGTTGAATATTTGAGGATGATGTTCGATACAAGGCACCACCGTCGTATCCATTTTCACTGCTGGCGGTGACTGTATACGAGAGCGTCCCGCTTGTGCCGATGAGGAGCCACAGTCGCGTGTCGGCGTTGTTGCCGCCCGTGACGGACGCCGTGATGGTGCCCGTGCCTGTGACGGAGTACGAACCTGGGCCGTACTTGTTGGCGTAAGCAATCGCCGCCGCTGCCGCAGGCGTCACCGCACTGGACGCCGTTGAGTAGCTGCCAGTGCCGAGCCCATTCGTCGCCGAAACTTTGAACGTATACGCCGTGCCGTTGGTCAGCCCCGTGACGGTCGCGCTCGTGGCAGTGGATGCGGCCCGCGTGAACGTCGTCCACGACCCGCCGCTCGGCTGGAACTGAATCGTGTAGTCCGTGATCGGCGTTTGCGACAGCACGGTCGGTGCCGTCCAAGACACAGTCGCCTGTGCGTTGCCGCCCGTGGCCGTGACGCTCGTCGGTGCTGCTGGGATGAACAACGCACGCAGCGTGGCATCCTCACCAGAGCCGCCACCAGAACCGCCGCCAGCCGCGCCGAGCTCCACGTAGACGCTGCCTGCCCAGCGGTAGACGCGGCTCGCGTCAGTCGCCACGTACAGCGTGCTGCTGGCACCGGTCGCAGGGAAGCCTGCCGCCGTCGTGGCCTCGACGATGTTCGCGGAGCCGCCGCCACCACCACCGCCGGTCGCCGCGAGCACGCCGTCAGTGATCGTCAGGCCAGACCCAACCTTCACGCCGCCCAGCACACCGGAGGTGGCCGTCGGCAACACGTACGAGCCAGCCGCCGCAATCGTGATTGAGCTGCTGGCCGTGCTCACCGTGACGCCAGCACCACCGGCAATCGTCACAGTACCAGTCAGCCCGTTGATCGTTTGAAGGTATCCGCCGCCAGGCATGGACGTATAGCCAACGATGTCTGCCGTGCTGTGGGTGTGGGCCTGCGGGGCAAACGTGGACGGCACGCCGGCCAATGCCGTGTAGCCGATGGTCGGGATGCGGGCGAGCTCGAGCACGCCGCTAGTCACCGCTGCTGCATCGTGCGTATGGTTGGCCGCAGCGAACGAGCCAGTGATGCCGACGATGTCCGCCGTGCCGTGCGTGTGGGACGATGGGCTGAAACTCGCCGGGACATTGGCCAGGGCGGTGTAGGAGATCGTCGGGATGCGTGCGATTGCAAACGTGCCTGCAGTAACGTCGCTAGCCTGCAGCTGCACAGCACCGACTCGCCCGGCCACCGACTGCACCGGGGCCAAGCTGGACACAGCCGCCGTCCCGTAGGATGCGATCTGGAACTGGGCGGCGCTCGTAGAGATCGTGATCCCGTCGCCGGCCGTCAGCTGGAAGGTACCAAAGGCATTGGTGGCCGTGCCCGGGTTGATGAGAAAGCCGGCCGGGCCGATGCCGCCGCCGACCGAAATGGCCGTAGTGTTTCCGCCGCTCACGGCGATGGAAACAGACGTACCGCCCGACACGCTCACGCCGGCAGCGGTGCTTGATACGACGACGTTGATGCTCACGGGGCGTACGCTTTCAGTGTGCCGGACAGGTAGGTTCGCGTCACCAGTGCAGGCGAGACGCCACGCAGATACCACCGATAGTTAGTGGCAGGATTCAGGGCCACCGTCTGAACCTCAGTCAGTGACAGATTGACCTGCCCTGCGGCAGCGTTCACGACAGTCACCGCAAAGGTGGCCGCAGTCGCCCCCTGCGTGCTGACTCCACCTGGATTGACGAACGAGACACTGGTGGCCGTCTCGTAGATGATCGCCGTCCACGTAAAACCCGTGGTGTCGATGTCCAGGTCGGCAAGCATGCCGAACTCATCCCCGGTCGTCAGGGAAATGTTCAGCGTTCCAGGCAGTGCGTTGAAGGTTTCGGCCATATTGTCACCCTACTCGGTGCGTGGAAATGCTTTTAGAACGGCGGTGTGCCGAAGAGCGGGGCAAACTCAACTTCCCGGTGAACGCGGCGGTAGAGAATGTCGGGGGCAGTGCCCGGGCTTTTCAGCGAGCCGTTGCTGTTCAGGGCGACAGGATTGGATGATGCGACACGCTCGCCGCTCTCTGAGTCCACCACGTAGGCCCGCTTCTTCTCACTCCCATCAAGGTAGTTGTAGCCCACGTTGGGCAGCAGCAGCCGCCAGCCGCTCTGCCTGAATGCGAGCTCAACAGAGACAGACCAATACTTCAGCTCCACGCCATTGACGACCTCGACCTGCTGCTGGCCGCTGATCCCTTGGCACTTCCACTGGTACTGCTGAGCGCCGAGAAAGGCGTCCATGTTCACACAGTTGGTGACAGCAGCAGCCACGCCCGCCGGGAACACAGCCCGGTTGCCTGAGATCGTGGCACGCAGCTCGCTCTCCTCGGTCATTGCCCCCTCGAAGAAGTCGCCGGCCGAGTTGACCAGCACCCGCACGTCTCCGTTGCCGCTGCCGTGGAAGTAGGCCAG
This sequence comes from Chlorellidium tetrabotrys, assembly GCA_032273165.1. NCBI lineage: Eukaryota > Xanthophyceae > Mischococcales > Botryochloridaceae > Chlorellidium > Chlorellidium tetrabotrys. Next base: position 15,404 of record JAUKPS010064329.1, on the reverse strand, counting down.
GGCCGGGATCGCCGCCCCGCCCGTCGAGAAGCTCCAGATGTCGGCACGGGCCAGCGGGTTTGGATCGCTGTCCTCCGTGCCGATGGCTGGCACAGAGTACGAGTAGGTGGCCTCGACGTGGAAGCGGTCGAGCTCGTTGACATCCCCCTGGCTGCAGAGCAGGTAGCCGTACTCAGGGTGTGGAGAGCCGTGGAATATTCCGATGGCGTTGAGCACAACCTGCGTGGCCACGGGCGCACTAGTCGTGACGTGGTACTTAATCTCGGCAGTCGGGCTCTCGCCGAACTTGTGCGAGAACGTGCGAGGGATAACCTCACGGAATGCGACTATGCTCATTAGGCGGCCCCCACAATGTCGACCACGCCGCCGAGCTTGCCGATCTCGCGGGCAATCTTCCTGAGCTCCGCAAGCTGCTTGCGGTATTCCTCAATGGCAGGATCTTCGCGGCCGGTGGCCAGCCGCAGGAACTCGGCTACGCCTTCGCTGGTCCTCACGTCCGTGGCCTGCACCGGCTGCTGTGACACTTGCGAGAGAGCGTCGATCCGCTCGGCGTCGATCTCTGCGGCACGCTGGGCGTACTGCTCGTTCAGGTCTCGGATCTTCTCTGCAGTCTTGAGTGCATCCTCAAAGCCAGACCGGATGGCATCGGCCGCCTGCTCAAATGTCTCTGGGTCGATCACCTTGGCCTCGAGGTCGGCCTCCAGCTGGGCCAGCTGCTCTTGGGCTGCGGTGAACGCCTCGGGGGCAAGCTCAAAGTTGACGAATGAGAACGTGTCGTCGAGCTTCTCACGCACAGACTCAATCGCACGCTCGGCATCCTGCGTTGAGAACCCAAACTGTGCCGTCTCTTCTGCGGCTGCCTGGGCTTGGTCGAGCACCGCGAGCCGGCGGGTCGCAGCCTCCTCGGCCGCCCTGTCGCCGCTGGCGCGAGCCTCAACGATTGCCGCCTCGGTCTCTTCGATCTGCCGGGTGATTGCCAGCAGCGTGTCTGCGGCCGTGACCTGGTCGCCACCGCCGAGGCCCTGTGCCGTGATGAACGCATCGGCCAGCTTGCGGTCGGCCTCCACGGCTGCAGCTGCGGCACGCTCTGCCGCTGCGATCTTTTCGTCGGCAGCCTTCTGTGCGGCCTCGGCTGCTTTGGCCTGCGCCTGCGCCTCTTTGTCCAGCGTTTCTATCTTGGCTTCGAATGCGGCCTTTTCCTGCTCGGCTGCCTTCTTGGCTTCTTCGGCAGTCAGCGTGCCGTCAGCCTGGAGTTGTGCGATCTGCTCAAGCGAGTTCTGGTAGGCCAGCGCCGCGTCGAATCCAGCGGCACCGAACTCTGCCGCAGCAGTGGCCGCTGTGCCGATGTCCTTAGCGAACTGTGCAGCAGCAAGGCTCGGCTGCGACAGGTCCAGCTGCGGTGCGACAGGAACGGCAACTTCTGCCGCGATACCGAGATAGTTCTCGGCAATGGTCAGTAGCCGCCCGACAGTCCCGCCGATGGCATTAGAGATCTGCTCAAACGTCGATGACACGCTGCCAAACACAGACGAGATCCTGCTGCCGATTGACTCAATCGCAGCCTCAATCCCAAAGAACTCCACCCACGATGCCACCACGTCACCGACGTATTCTCCGACCTGTGAGAGGGCTGTGCCGATGATGTTGGTAACACGAGAGACAGCCTCGCCGATTGCACCAATGTTGTCAGCCACAGCGCCTAGCGGCGAGAACGAGACGGCGAACTCTGTGGCTGCAACAGCGCCGTCAACCAGATAGCGAACGACATCCACAAAAGCAGTATTGAACGCTTCGCCCACCGAGCCGAACGCCTGGGCAAGATCGCCGACTGGGGCCACGACGGCACCGATAACTTGACCGATACCGCCAATCACCACGCCGACGGTTTCAAATACTGCGCCGAGGCTAGACAGCACAGGCTGGAGCACATCGCCAATTGGCCCGACGATTGCGTTGATGCCGCCGAGGAACTCGGCCGACCCTTGTGAGATGCCTTCGCCGAGGCCGGTGAATGGCAGTAGCAGGTCTGTGGACAGACCCCTCGCCGCAACACCAAGGGCGTCAACGCCAGCGCCGAAATCGTCAATGCGGCCGCGATCAATGTCATTGAGGACTTTCCCGAATCGCTCCAAGTCACTTGCTGCCGGCCCGAGATTCTTGAAGAACGGCAGCAACGCCGCACCGCTCTTGCCAAACAAAGCAACCGCAGCGGCCGTCCGCTGTGCAGGATCTTCAATAGCCTGCAGCCTGTCACCGATCAGGCGGATTTGGTCCTGCTGCGAAAGGCCGTTGAGCTCATCAAGCGAAACGCCAAGGCGATCTAGTGCCTTTTGTGCAGACTTGCTTTCCTCATCTGCCCCGGCAAGCGTCTTTTGCAGCCGAGTCATAGAGCTAGCAAGCGTTTCGATGGAGACGCCGCTGCGATTGGCGGACTCCTCAAGCACCTGAATAAACTCAAACGAGACGCCTAGCTGATCGGCAAGATTGCCAAGCCCCTCGACGCGGTCCTCAAGGTCGAGCAGCCCGCGAGCCGCCGCACTGGCACCAGCACCAAACGCAGCCACCGCAGCGAGGCCGATGGTGAAAGGATTCACGAGCCCAGCCACCGAGGCCCCGATGTTGGCAAGTCCGCCTGACAGCCCAGCACCGCCGCCGAATACCTTGCTGAGTCCCTCGCCTGCGGACGCCAGCCCAGACAACCGGCCAGCCACGTTGCCGATTGGCCCCGGCAGGGCCGCCAGCACGCCCGTCAACTCGTTGAACTTGAGCGTCCCGCCGTCGCCAGCCCCATCGACAGACTCGCCAAACTTGTCGGCTGCAATCGTGGCCTTGGCCCACTCGGTGGCGGCCTTGTTCAGCGCAGAGTTGTACGTGTCCTGCGAGATGCGACCGGCCGCCAGGTGGTCGCCGAGCTCTTGGACCTGGGCGTCGTACTTCTCCTGTGGCGAAAGATTGGCCTGCGTGATCTGAGCCGCCCGAGCCAGAGCCTTTGCCCTGTCAGTCTCGGCGGCGGCAGCCTCTTGGTTGGCACCGCTGGCCTGAGCCGCTGCACGAGCATAGGTCTCCTCACTGATCGCCCCGGCTGCGAGCAGCTGGCCGAGCCGCTCGAGCTCGGCGGTACGCCGCTCCTCGGCCGTGGCCACCTGCTCTGTGATCCGTGCCCCCTCGGCAAACGCAGCCGCCGCAGTCTGGGCACTGCCCACGACAGCCTGCAATTCTGCTGCGTACTCTTGGGCTGAGATCTGCCCCGTCTTCAGGGCACTGCCGAGAAAAGCAATGTCGGTGGCGACCTGCTGCTGGGCCGCACCTGCCGCAGCGGTTGAGCCCTTGAACGAGTCAAAGAGCGAGGCCGCCGCTGATGCCTGCTTGCCGAGGTTCTGTAGCTGGCGATCTACCTGCGACAGCCCCTTGGTCATGCCGTTGGCATTGGCCGAGAACTGCACGCCGAGTCCGATCACCGTAGCCACTAGTCACCTGCCAAGTCTCTAGCCAACTGTTCCAACGCTTCCTGCATCTGCAACTCGTGCTGTGGTGCTTTCACAATCGGCACGAAATCTTCACTTTTTGGCGTCCTGCCTTTCGGGCAGTACGGCGCGAGTGCCGCACTAGCCATAAGGCCCGTCTGCCGCCATGTGTCAGGGAGTGGGTGGAAGTGCCTGTGGATCGCAATCCACTCGGCAAACTCCCGCGAGTCCATTTCCTGACACAACCTCTTGACCGTCATTCCGAGATGTGCCGCCAGACGAAACAGGAAAACTCTCGTCGGGCGGAGTGCTAGTTTTTTGCCAACTCCTCCACGTCCTTGTCGGTCAAGGCGTTGTGCTCCATCGCCTTCGCCCACACCCGCGACATCACCTTGGCCGACTTCTTCGCCAGCTGCTCAATCTCCGCGTCAGTGAACAGCCGCTGGCCCTTGTCGTCACACAGGCAGCGTGCCAGGAACTTCGTGCGGAAGTTCTCGACACCCTTGCCCTTGTTGGCCACCCAGTCGTTTTCGTAGCTGTCTCGCTCGCCGCAGGTCATGACGCGAATGAAGACGCTGCCGCCCCACTCCTTGACTTTGACCTCGAGGAGGCCCAAGTCATCAGCCGCGAGGATCTGTTCTTTCGTCAGTGCCATAGTTCATCCAATCAGGTCGAACGTGAACGTGTAACGCGTCACTTCGTTGGCAGCCGCTGTGGCTCCCTTGCCTGTACATACTGCGTTGTATGTCAAGCTCACGCCCCCTCCGCTGATGCTCAGAGAGCCGTACTGGCCCCAGTTGAAAGATCCGGCCGCGAGAGCTTCAACGCTCACGCTGCCGCCGCTGGGCGCATAGGTGCCGCTGCGACCTATCGGCATGCCGCCGCCAAGATCCAGCTGCACGCTCGTAAGCTCCGACAGAGCAAAGCCTGCGAACGACACAGAACAGCCCTGCGAGTATGTCGCCACGGAAGCCTCCGTAGCGGACTAGACCCGCGCGACTCGGAAGGTGGCCTGGCCTCGCACCGCATCGTTCACGGCGAGCGTCACGCTCGACGAGCTGACGGTTGCCGCAGCACTCAGCGACAGGACGCCGGAAATGGCAAGCGTGCCAGTGGCACCGTCGGTGATCGGAGCGTTTCCGAGGTACTCAATGCTGACCTCGCGGCCCGTGTCGGTTGCCGAGCCCTTGAGCGGCCGGTCCATCGTTGCGACGTTGCTGCCAGCAGACAGGCCGAGGTGCGACACGTCGATGGTATCGCCGGCCGCCACGTCGGTCATGGAGTAGGTGATGTTCGTGACGGTGTAGCCGGTGCCGGCGAAGGTGAGCGTCGTACCCTGAGCGTGCGAAGGCATGTATTAGTTCTCCACCCAAAATAGGTCGTAGGTTTGCCGGACCAGATAGAGCGAGTTTTCCGCTCCATCTATCTCCACCAAGTCGTCGGCCTCGTCCATCAAGGACGCCTGCCGTACCTCCGTATTGTCAAGACTCCCGGCGAACCCATCCAGAACGCGGCGGCACTTATCTGCCAAGTCTCGCGCCGCTTCGTAGGTGGTGCCGTAGACGTACATCTCCACCGTGACTCGCGGCAGACCCACTGGGCCGCTCATAGCCATCTCGCGGAGCACGCGGGCACGCCGCCAGATGATCAGTGGAAACTGGATCGGAGCCGGCCCGACGTAGCGCAGCGGGTAGATCCGCCCGCTGATCAACGCCTGTACGTCGGCGTTCGCCACTAGTGCGTTTCGCAGGATCGCTTCTGGGGATTTCAGCGCCATCAGAACGGCCCCTGTAGTGACTTGATTTTGTCGGCGAGCTCGCGGGCGGCTGCATTGAAAGCCAACTTCATTTCCTCGACCATCATTGACTCGACTCGCTCGCGGGTCTGCTCCCACGCCGACCGCACAGGCGGCCTGCCGTACGAGCCGCCGACCGGCATCTTCCCGGTGGAAGCCCGTGTGCCGCCCTGCGTGCGGCGGGTACGCTCCTTGGTGCCGAACTCCACGAGGCCCTGGTGGTAGCCGAGCTTTTTGTTGTCGTACGGCTCGTTCATCTTGCGGCCAGATTGGTAGCCAAGGACGACAAGGCCCACGCCGGTCCTCGGGTAGCGTTTGCTCTTAATCGCAACGGATCGCCGCAGGTTGCCCGTCGGCCCGCGAGGTGTTGCCGACTTGAGGGCCTGCAGCGTGCCGCCCTTTTCAGCAGCACGCCGCAGCCCGGCGGCCATGTGCTTTGCGGCCAGATTCTTCGGCAGGGCCACAAACGCATTGCGGATGCTTTCGAGCCCCGGGATGTTCGTCGTGATGCTGATGCCCGTCTGTTCAGCCATTGCGACGCTCCATGCAGATCGCCTCGTGCTCGGTGCGGTTGCCGTGCTCGAGCAGGCTGGAGATTTCCAGCGTGCGGCCACGCCACGCAAAACGCATCTGGCTGTTGAGCCCGGGTAGGTAACGCAGCCGCAGACGGTGCGTCACGGTCGTCTCCTGCTGGCCGGCTGTCAGGGCCTCGCGTGCCGAGACGCCCTCGACGCTGGCCCAGACCGCAGAAGAGTCGGACCACGCCAGCACAGTCTCGCCGAGGGCATTGGTAGTGCCGCTGGCGATCTGGACAGTGACACGCTCGCGTAGGTCGCCGGGTAGGATCATTCCACCACGGTACGCCGAAACTACGGGATACTGGCAGTTTCCGCCTATTCGGCGTCAGCTGGTGCGACCCACACGCAGTTCACCTCGTCGAGCGTCCACCCCGGGCCGGGGCATGGCGGGAATGGCGAGCGGTTGCAGCCGATAACGGTGCCGCTCTCGTCACGCACTTCGTAGGTGTGCAGGCCGTCGATCACGCCGAGATAGGTGGTAGTGACGCTCACGAGAGCCTCGCGTAGAGCACCTGCGACTGTGCGTTTGTCGCCGTGCCTGTTGACAGGTCGGACTGAGAATTGCGAATCGCGGACAGCCTCGGCGACAGCGCAGACATCTCTGCCAAGCCAGAGTTGCCCTGTATCGTCGGCATCGTCGTTCCGACGCACAGAAGAGCTATGCCGTAGCGAGTCCCGGCCGTCAGCGTGTAGGTCGCTGGGAATCCGCCAGACGACGAATCGAACGACCTCGTGTATGCCGTGCGGGTTGCCGTAAAGAGGGTGGTGTCGCTCGCGCACCGAGCCACCAGAGTCGCCGTGCCAGTGGACTCGTCGTAGGTGAACAGCCCCATGCGGGCGAGCGTCAGGCCAGCCGCAGCCGTCGCGCCAGACAGCATGGTGATCTGTGAAACTGTGACCGTCGTCAGTGGCGTGAAAAACGAATGGAGCGCGCTCCCGCTGGTCATTACTAGGAACGAGACAGCCATTCGTGGAAAGGTCTCAACAGCCGTGGTCGGCATAGAGAGCCGAGCGTGCAGGGCTGTGGCCGTGACCACGTTGCTACTAAGCCGAGCATCGGCCAGCGTGCCCGAGCCGATCTGCGATGCGGCGAGCGTCAAGGCATCGGCACCACCGCTCGCGTGGCTTGATGCGTGGCTCGTCGGCGAGCGAGAGTCTGACAGCCTGCTGTCGCCGGTCAGCACCACGTTTGCAGACAGCCGAGCATCTGCCAGCGTGCCACTCGTCAGATCAGACGCCGATGTCGTGGCGATCCCGCCACCCGAGGTGCCGACCTCAACGTAGACGGGCGACTCCCACTGGTAGATCCGCGACGTGTCCTCGGCCAAGTACAGCGATGTTGAAGACCCAGTCGCGGGGAAGTTTGCCACTGAGGCATAGTTCAGCGATGCAGCTGGCCCTTGCGCACCCGTTGCACCGGCAACGCCAGCCGGACCCTGCGGGCCGACGCTTCCCGTGGCTCCGGCCACGCCAGCGCTGCCGGTGTCACCCCTTGGAAGCACGAGGTTCAGCGTTTGGCTAGGCGAGGCTCCGGTGATCGTTGCCGCCGCAGTCTCGCCACTACTGACAGTTCCTATCGACAGGGTGTTCGCAGGCCCAGCCGCCCCCGTGCTTCCGGCCACACCTTGGATACCTTGGCTGCCCGTCGCGCCAGCGGCCCCAGCTTGTCCCGTGTTTCCGCGTGGCAGCACAAGGTTCAGCACCTGGCTCGGTGATGTTCCGGTGATCGTCGCCCCGACCGCACCTTCAGTAACAGTGCCGATTGAGAGGCTGTTCGCAGGTCCAGCCGGGCCGGTGCTTCCGGCAATGCCCTGGCTCCCCGAGGCTCCGGCGGCCCCATCATTTCCCGCTTCGCCCTTGGGCAGGACGAGGTTCAGCGTCTGGCTGGGCGACGAGCCGGTGATCGTGGCCGACGCAGAAGATCCGCTTGTGACTGTGCCGATTGCGAGCGTGTTTGCCGGGCCAGCCGCCCCAGCGCTCCCAGTCGCACCCGTGGCTCCGGCCACGCCTGCCACGCCTGCGACGCCGGGCGTGCCCTGCGCTCCTGTGGCTCCTGCTGCGCCTGCCGGCCCTTGCGGCCCGACGCCACCGCCAGCACTTGCCGACGTGCTCGAGCTCGTCACGGACGCAGACACAGACGCACCGGAGACGGACGCCGTGATCGGGCTGCTCGTGACAGTTGCGGTGGTCGTCACCCGACTACCTCCACCTGGCCCTGCAGTGCCGTCCGCCGCACGCTGCCGGGGGCGTCCCACTCAAGCCGCCAGCCGTACGTGCCAACCGGCAGAGCCGCAGTCTGGGTCTCAGTCAACGAGACGTTGACGATCCCGGCCGCAGCGTTTGTGAGCGTGGTGGTGAACGCTGTCACCGTGTTGCCAGTGACCAGCGACGTGATTACAGCCGTCACCGTGTAGCCCGTCATGGTCGTGGGCGAGAAGTCGATGGCCGTACTGAGCTCGTCGCCTCGGCGAAGCGAGAGTCCCAGCTGGCCCGGCAGCTGCTCGTATGTGCTCATCGGTAGGCCCCCCAGCGGCACGAGTCCAGAAGCGACTTCACGCCAAATTCAATCTCGTTTGATACGGAGCCTGCTGCCTCACGCCGGTCGTACCAGTGGGCCACCAGCATCAGCATCGCGTGCCGGATCTGCGTGGGCACGCTGCGGCCGTCCTCGCCGTAGCCGCCCCACCAAGTGATCACGACAGCGTTCTCGTCCCGGCGATGCACGGGCCACGCCTGGTCGTAGAGCGGGCTGATGGTGCCGGGCGTCGAGTTGCGGTCCACCCTGTACTCGTTGGACGGGAATGGCACTACGGCACCGCTCTCCGTGGTGTACGTGATCGCCACAGTCGTGATGCTCGCGGCACTCGCCATCGGCGGCCGGGGCAGCTCAATGTTCTCCATGCCGTTGGGCGGAAAGCCGTCCAGCCGCATCGTCCACTGCGTGTGTACCAGCGAGCGGTCAAGGTATTCCTCGACCCAACCTCGAGCAGCCGCAACGAGCCCCATGATGTAGGAGTTGTCGTCGTCCGTATCGACCCGCAGGTGGGCCTTGGCGTCCGTGAGCATGACGGGCTCAACGACAGGCTGCGTGGCTCGTGTCAGGCTGCGGTAGGTCATCTGGTGCGTTTCCTGCGGGGCGTGGCGTCGGCAGTCCTTGCGGGCATTTCGACGGCAGCGGTTTCAATCAGCGGCTGCTGCGTGTCCTCGACAGCGACCTTTCTGGCGATCAGCTCGGCAGCCAGACCGCCGGGGATGTCCGCCGACTGACCGGAGCAGTAGCCACGCCATGACCTGGTGAACTTCAGTTTCACGATTGTCCTACGCTCCATGCAGTTTCGGGGGCCTTGTTGTTCTTCATCCAGTCGCCCGTGTATTGGAAAACAGGCTTTCCGAGATCCCGGCCCGGCCACGTCACGACGTACTCTCCGTGGCCGATTGAGACTCGCGGCGTCACATAGCACTTGTTCCCAGAGTCTCGCCACGTGCGCCAGAATCCGATGTCGGAATCGACTCGGCCGTCGCCGTAGCTGCCCTGCGGGTCGGGCTGTTCCCAGAACCACGGCTTTTTCATTCGCTTGAGTGCAGCCGTCGAGAGGATCGTGCAGCCGAAGTGGGCACTGTCCACCTGCTGCACAGGCTCGGCAAACCACGAAGCTGGCAGCGTGGTTGTGCCGCTGGTGGGCGGATCGTCCAGCGTGTTCAGCAGCGTCAGCATCGGGCGGCCGTCCTCTCGCTTGACCTGCAGCGGCGCGAGGGCATCGCACTGGAACGCCAGCGCCATGGCGAATAGCTGCTCAATGTCCTGTTTGCTTACGAACGTGTCGAAGTCCAGCGCGATGATGTACTCGCACTGATCGACGAATTGCTCCATCATCCGCGTGAGCACCTGAGACCAGAAAGCACCTTGGCCGAGCGTGGGCCGGATGCCGAGTGGCATGAGGGCCTGAGCCCAGCCAAACAGGTTGGCCAGCGGCCCAAACCTCGGGCCAGAGAGAATCGCCTCGGCACGGATCTCGACTTCGGTGCCACCTACTTTGATGAGCATGCAACCTCCAAAAGAAAGCGGGCGGCCCCGTGTGGAGCCGCCCGCTCAAGATTGCACACTCGTCAAGCCGTTAGGCTCACGCACCAACCAGGGCGATGATCGGGCCGGCGACCGTGTCGCTGCCGAGCGTGTGGTGGCTGATGCCAACACGAGCCGTGGCACGGATCACGGTCTGATCCGAGAGGAAGTTGACCTGGTCGCTGCTCTGGATCTCCAGATCGCGGCGGCTGCCGTAGATCGAAGAGTTGGCCATGTTCCCGTACAGAGCCATCACCACGCCGGTCGAGTCGGCCCCGCTCGGCAGCTGATCGGTCAGAACGACCGGCGAGCCGAGGAAGGTCAGGCCCATGCCCTGCGAGAGACCGACCGAGCCACCCTGGTTGAGGTCCAACGCCTGCATGCAGGTGGCGAAGAAGAACGGCGAGCAGTACCACTTCGCACCCTGCCGGCTGTGCTGGGGCAGCTTTGCCATCATTGCCAGCAGGTTGGCCTTGGTCACCTCGTCGGGCGTGTCGCCCGCAGCGGTCACCAGGGAGCCTGCGTAGGTCGCAGCCGAGGCCGCGAGCAGGCCGCCCGTGTAGCTGGTCACGAGACCGGCCACCGCAGGAGCGTTGCTCGGGTTGCCGGCCCATGCCGCCGTCTCGATTGCGTTCGACAGGGTCAGGGCCAGCTCGGCCGCGATCCAGTCGGAGATCGACACGATGGAGTCCTGCAGGAGCTCGCTCGACAGCACCACGGCACCGCCGACCTTCTTGGCCGTCACGCTCACCTGCGAGGCGCTTGGGTCGCTGGCAGTGATCGCGGAGTTTTCCGAGATCCAGTAGCCGGTCGTGCCGCCAGTCCGCTTCGGGAAGAGCACCACGTCGGACGGCATCTGCAGGCTGGTCGCATTCGCCGCGAAGGCGGAATACTGATCGACCAGGCGGAGCACCGTGCTCGACAGAACATCGGGCACGAAGTTCGCACCGCTGCCGCTGGCACCGCCGAGAGCACGAGCCTCGACGCCATGATCAGCACACCACCGCTTCGCGTGGGTGTCGCCGCTCTTGGCCCGCAGCCACATGCCCACCTTATAGGCGTCCTCGTGCTTTTCGAACGCACGGAGCTTGCCGCTGTGCGACACGGCCTGCACTTCGACAGCCCGCTCCTCGTTCACCTCGGGGGCCGGAGCGCACCGCTCGACCACCGCCCGCAGGTTCTTGGCCGACTCGGCCACCGACTTCTCGAAGTCGACCTTCTTGGCGAGCTCACCGGCCCGCTTGTTGAGCTGCTCGAGCTCGAGGTCTCGCTCCGCGATCTTGTCGGCGTCTTCCGACTCGACAGCCCGAACGGCGTCGATGCGGTTGGCAAGCGTTACTGCTTCGTCCTGAAGCTTCTTGAGATTGTCCATGTGCGGTGATTCTCCTGCGGCGGTATTGCCGATGGAGTCAACGCTACGGCTAGGGCCGTGGCCCCTTGCAGAACCGCACCTCGGAATGTGTTGTTTTGACAAACGCCACCCCGCGAGCGCCGCACCTCGGGCAACGCAGATACCGTTGCCGCTCGTTGCCGACCGGCCGGCTGGATCTGCACCGCAGACGCTCGCCGCACTGACACCGCACGTCAGACATTTCGGAGCCTCAGTGTCCACGCAGCAGCTGCGTCACGAACCAGCGAACGCTTGGCGATCTCGGCCTGGACGGCGGGCGGCTGCTGTGTCTGCATCCACGCCTCATAGGAACGCATAGCCACGGCAGCGGATGTGCTTGGATACGCCGGCACGAGGACCGGCCCGACATCGTAAAGGCCAGACACCTCTCGGATCTGTCTGACAGCGTTGCCGTCCTCGCCCTGGCGGAAGCCCTCGCCGCCCTTGTCGACGGTGAACGCGAACGACGAGCCGCGCACGTCACGCCGAGAGATGAGCTCCATCACGTCGGCCCGGCTCACGGGTGGAGTCACCACGTACCGCAGCCCCTTCTCGTCGCTGGAGAGTTCCAGCGTACCGCTCGAGGTGCGACCGAGCACGATGTTGCTGTCGTGGTTGAACAGGGCGACAACGTCCTGCTTGCCACGCTGCCGGGTGAGAATCCGGTCGAAGGCTCCCGGCAGGATCTCCTCTCGGAAGCCGCCGAGGTCGAGGCTCAGGCGGTTGTAGACGGCGGCGTACCCGATGATCGCAGCCCGGCCGTCGGCCCGGCTCTCGACGATCAGCTCGTTGTCGTCCTCAAAGGCGAAGTCGCGGCGTTCAATTTCCATCGGTAGCGTCCTCCTGTTCGACCTGGTCCTCGGCGTCGTCCGCTGGGCTTGTCTCGTCCTCAGCCGGCGGCATCGGCTCTGCTGCGGGCTCTTCGCCCACCTTGTCGAGCGTGGTCATGTTGAGCTGCACGAAGTGCTGGTCACCCTGTGGCCCGATTGGGTTCAGGTTCTCAAGCTCTCGGATCTCGTTCACTGTCATCCAGCCGTTTTGCAGAGCCGACACGTAGTAGGCCGACCGGCTGGCGTGGTCGCCACGGAGCAGGCCCGAGACGCTGTGCTCGGCGAAGTAGGTCTCGTCGTCCACGATGAGGTCGCGCGAGATCGCCGCTTCCCACCGCTTCAGGTGCGGCAGCAGGCAGTGCTGTACAAACTCCGTGCCCTGTACTTCGATGTTTGAGTATGTCGAGCGAGTCAGATCCTGAATCATGTGCGGCGGCACGCGGAACGCACGGCATATCTCAATCACTTGGTACTGCCGGGTCTCAAGGAACTGCGCCGCCTCATTGCTGCCCGAGAGCTCGTGGGCCTTCACGCCATTCGGCAGGACCGCTGTGCGGAACGCACGGTCTGGCCCCCGGTGCATCCGCTCCCACTGCTCGCGGAGTCGCTCGGACGCCTCGGGCGGGATCGGGTTATCACTCTCCAGCACGATGCCCGGCCGGGCACCGTTGCCGAAGTAGGTGGACCCGTGAGCCTCAAGAGCCTGAGCCAAGCCGATGGCATTACGGAAAAGCTGATATGTGGGGATGGGCTTGATGCCGTCCTCGGTCGTGAACCGCAGGGCAAAGATCTGATCCTGCGAGTAGGTCGTGATCTTGCCGCTGGGCTCCTTGTACCTGTACCGCAGCCGGCCATCCTCCAGACGCTCGGCCTCCATCCGCGACGAGTGCAGCGGCCACAGCTCAGAGACGGCACCTCGAGCACCTGGGCGGATCTCGGCGTAGCTGGCCCCATAGTGCAGGTACATCCCGGTCATCCAATCGCGGAACTCCTGCGCCGTCTGCCACGGATTCGGCTGCATGTGCAGGAGCCGATAGACCGGGTTGGCCGGGGCCTTGGCCTTGCCGCCATTGGCCAGACGCTCGTAGACGTGGAGCGGTAGCGAGCTCACCGCGTCAGAGATGACCCGGATGCAAGCCGTGTAGGCCGAGCAGGCCATGGAGTTGTCGGCAGTGACGCGGATGCCGGACGGCGTACGGTTGCCGCCGTCGCCGTGCCACTCAATGCCACGCAGGTCGATCATCTTGAAATCGGCGGCAGCGTTCTCGCTCATAGCGTGATAATGTCCCAGGATTGTGCGGGCGCTGGTGCAGTCGATGTCGCGTGAATGCCGAGGGCCATGATCAGCGCCACGATCCCGTCGATCCGCTCGCTGCTCTTAGCCTTCGAGACTTTCTTGTTTCCTTGGTGATCGCTCTGCACCGCAACATTGGAAGCCTGCCATGCCAGCACGGGGTGCCCTCCGTGCAGCAACTTGCCTCCCACGCATAGCGCCTCAAGCTGGGAAGTAGGGCTCGACATAGAGCCATATCCCTGCCCAAAGCCTAAGACGTTTATGCCCTCGCCTTGCAGTTGACCCGTGATCTGGTGGGCGTTCCAACGGTCGATAGCGACCTGCCGGATGTTGTATTTCTTTGACATCGCCACGATGTCGCTTCGCACCTGGTCGAAGTCGGTGACATTGCCGGGAGTGAGGTGCAGTTTGCCAGCCTTGGCCCACACGTCGTACGGCACGCGGTCACGCTTCACCCGGTCACGCATGTTCTCCTCGGGAATCCAGAAATGCGGCTCCACCCAGAAGGTGCCATCCTCCAGCGGGAACAGCAGGCAGAAGCACGTCGTGTCGTACGTCGTCGCAAGGTCGAGGCCGGCGAAGCACTCGCGGCCGTCAAGCATCACCGGGCACGGCTTGTCGCCCTGTGCCCAGTGAGACATCTGCAAGAAGCGGGTGTCCTGCTCGGTCCACATGTTCAAGTGCAGCCGCTTGAATGTGTTCTCCTCGGTCGGCATGTCCTGAGCCCGCTTGCACCGCACCCGCAGGTCGTCGAGCTTCACGCTCACGCCGAGGTTTGGGTTAGCCTTGCGCCACGTATCCTCCGCTGTCCAATCATCAGCCGCGTCGGCTGCGTAGATCGCGGGCAGGAAGGTCGGGTCTTTAATCCCACCGTCCCGCACGGCGATGGCATAACGCCAAAGCTCCCAGCAGATGCTCTTCCTGTCGTAGCCCGCCGTGGTGATCGCCACGCACAGCGGCTGCCGCCGGGCTCCGGTGCTGGTGGTCATCACGTCCCAGAGTCCCCGGTCGGGCTGGGCGTGCAGCTCGTCGAAGATGATGCCGTGAGCGTTCAGCCCGTGCTTGGTGAAAGCCTCGGCAGACAGGGCCTTGTAGGTGCTGTGTGTGTCCTCTCGCACGATGGAGTTGCGGAACACTCGCAGCCGGCTTCGCAGCTTCGGCGAGTTCTCTACGCACACCTTCGCCATCTCAAAGACGAGGCGTGCCTGGTCCCGGTCGGCGGCACACGAGTAGATCTCGGCCCCCGGCTCGCCGTCGAACATAAGCTTGAGCGCAATACCAGCACAAAGCGTGCTCTTCCCGTTCTTGCGCGGGATCGCCAGCAGGCTCGTGCGGTACTGACGCACCTCGCCGTTCATCGTGCCGAACAGTTTGCCGACGTAGTCCTTCTGCCACTGCTCGAGCACGAACGCCTTGCCGCCGAGTTCGCCTTTGCTGTGCGTCAGGTTCTCCTCAAAGAACCGGATAGCGATGTCGGCAGCCGTGGCATCAAGCGAACATGCGGGCGTCGTCGTCGTCTTCTTGCGGGCCTTGGTCAACAGATGAGACCCTCGCCAGTGCAGATGCCGTCAGTCCGAACTCCGACGCGAACTTCAGCATCTGATTCCGTGCATCACGCTTCCTGTTCCACGCCGGGTGATTGCTCACCCTACCCTTGTCGTCAATGAGAGTTGTGCCGTTGGCCTTGAGCTCTTGGTCGGCCTGCACCATGTCGGCGAACGAGTCGCAGTAAGCCGCGAGCGTCTGCTGGTGACGCGGGCTCATGACCTTGGAAGCCTCAAGCATCGGAACGATGCGATGCCACTCAGCTGAGGCGACCTCCGACAGCCAGGCGGGTGCCGGCGGAACGCCCACGGGTGCGTCGATCGCCGCCTTGTGCGGCCCCCTAACGCGAGACCCGCGCAGCTTGAGGATCGACTTAGGCGTCGGCTTCCTGCCTTTTCCCACGGCAAAACCTCAACTTCCAATTTCAGCCATGCGTACGCTGCGG
>JAUKPS010063220.1:0-41173 GCA_032273165.1 Chlorellidium tetrabotrys | reverse complement strand
TGTTGATAGCCTGTTCAACCAACTGCATCTTAGTCATATTTTTTCACTAATCCTTAGTTGTTGATTCGCACTGCTACGTTACCTGCGCTTGCGCCCTTGGTATCGATAGCGTATCCAACAAAGTAGTTGGAGGTTGCGGATGTGACGAGCGCCGTGCCGTATGTTGCAGCAGACGCGAGGTAGAGGGCAGTTCCGGGGGAAGTGGCGGCAGCCGTTGTTCCGTTGAAAGCACCAGTGTGGCGGATTGTTGCGTAGTAGTTTCCGTCAGCGCCGAGAATAGCGTCGGTTTCAGCGACACCACGAACGCCGGTAGCAGCAGCGCCAGTAGCGCCAGCAGTACCACCGAGAACAACAAACATACCCGAACGAACAGCCGAGTTTACTCGGTAAGAAATGCTATCTGCATTCTTGTAAACCTCGTTAAGAGCCATAGTTATGCACCAACCTTAATGTTGAGAAGACCCGAAAGCGTAGGCTTGACAGCCGCAGCGCCGGGGGTGTTAACAATAAGAGCCTCTTCTGAACGGATGGTTTCAACCTTCGTGCTTTCAGCAAGGTGTTCCTTGACCTGAGCAACGAATGCCTTCTGCGCCTCAATAGCATCAGTAAGGTCACCACCGTTACGGAGCGACTCATAGACGGCCTTGCGAGAAACCTCTGGGAGTTCAGCGGCTACGAGTGCTTCGGCAACAGCCTCAACACTAACCTCTTCCTTCTCTTCGGGTTCCACAGCAGGCGCAAGGGCTTCTGCGACAGCAGCAGCGATGAGGTTAGGCATCTCTGCAATCTGGTCGCTCAATTCCTTGAGTTCCATATCTGAGTTTCCTTCTTCTATGTTAGAAACAGTGTCACCGTCGGTGTCACCGTTGTCCGACTCTGAGGCGCGAACCGCAGACTCGTACAATTTGCTTGCCAAACCAGAACCTTCACGACCGGGCCACGAAACCAAGTCAACAGTGTTCATTGTGTTTGGCACAAAACTTTCAACGAGAATGTCACCATCATCGTTTCGACTAGCCATACCTTCAACATAAACAGACAAACCAGTGTGAGGCGCAACAGCCTCAACAAAGTTTGCCCAGTGAGGCATAACCTTAATTTTTGCAACAAGACCTACGCCCTCTTCGTAGCGAGCATCCTCAGCAAGAACACCCCACAACTTTTCGGGTGAACGAACTTCACCTTCTTGAAGGTGGTTCACGTAAGAATGCGTGCCGGCAGGGAAAGCCTTCGCACCGTCACGGCGTAGAACGTCTTCAGTATAAATTGCAGACGAACCTTTGCCGGGTGTAATAAGAACAGCCCGCCAGAAGTCACCATCGCGCACGGGGGCTGCAGATGATTCTTTAAAAGTAATGTTACTCATATCACTAATAATCATAACACAAAAATTGTGGATATGTTATTAGCGGGGATTGTCTTGAATATCTCGCAGAGTATTGTCGCTGTTGCTCAAGTCATCAATGCCAGCGCCAGCGTTACCTTGACTGCTTGCAACGTTGGAAGGGTTGCCTGCACCAACAGTTTTAACATCAGTATCAATATCGAAACGGGCAACAGAATATTCGTTGTTAGGAACAAGCACACCGTCAGGAATAAGTCCGGGTGCTTCAATACCCAACTCTTCAGCATACGCTGCTTGAATAACGTTAGGGTCAAACAACCCAGTCATCCACGCCTGACCAAGCGACTGAACGCTACGGTATGACGGGTCAACAACAATCTTGTTGAAGTGAACGCCCGGTCCTTGAACACCAATGACGCGAAGCACACGGGTGAAGAAACCTTCCCAGTCACCTTGACGACCGTAAGCCGCATTCAAAGTTGGCTGGTCCAAAGACATTGCTTGACCAGCATCAGACAGCAAAGCATCAACAGAAACTTCCATCGCTGTTGCAGCCATAGCCGCCAGCGGGCGACCTGTTGCCAAGTCAACAGAGTTGTTGCGTGGCATAGCCGACAACTCAACATCTGAACCTGTAACCGCTGTTGACGCAACTTGTCGGTTGTTCAACAATTTAGCGGAAGCGTTCGAAACACCTTTAGCAGTTTTAGTTTTAACCTGCCACGCAATACTTGACAAAGCCTTAAGCATCTTTGAACCATCTTTAAGATACTCACTGTAAGCCCACGCCCACGGCAAAGCGGGCAAACAGTCTGGCACACCCCACAACGCATCTTGGTCGTTGTTGACACGCAAATCAATCATCACCATATTCTGATTTACACGGTTGCCTGCAATGCTGCGAACAGGGTTGGTGGTGTAATCCATCGGATACCATTCAGTAACATTCGTTACCGTGGTGGATGTTGTTTGTGCAGTCACTGTTTCACGAGCGTAAGTGCGCAAAACATATTTAATAATTTCAGGGTTTTCAGGGTCGCGCGCAACATTCTCAATTTCGCTGAGAGGCACACGACTGAACTGGCGTGTTGTTTTGTTGTAAACAACAAAGAAGTTTCCTGACGTAAACAGGGTTCGCTCGTTTTGTTTACACGCAACTTCACCAAACAAAGTTATTTGGTTGATTGGGTCATCAACAATTTGTTGAAAACGTGGAGGCAGGGGGCGTTCATTGGAAGCCATTTTAAATCCGCGACCAAACACGTAGGTCGCACGAAGCATTGCGCCACGTTTCAGCAGAGGGTTTGAGGTTGCCTGCTCCCGTGCAGTACCTGAAACAAGTTGTGCTTGGCTGAGTGTAAAGCCGTCAGAATTTACTGAGTTGAGTGGCGACCATCCGCGCTCATCAAACTCAAGGGCTGCGTTGGCAATAGCCGCATACGATTCACGGTACAAATCATTCTCTTGACGCAACGCATCCATCTCAGAAATCTCTGTTGTAATGAATGAACGTTTCGCCGCAACGCTTCTCGCCTTATAGTTTGTCATAAACCAATCCTACCACAAAAAAATTTTAGAAGAAAAGAAAAGAAATAAAATAAAAAGAAACAAATAAAAAAGAATTAGAACGTTTAAAAAATTTTTGAAAAGTTACCATAAAACATTATTAGAATAAAAAGGGTGTCCTTCATCGGTGTCGTATTCGATTACTTCACCCGGTTGTGGCCCATCAAGTTGCACTTCTTTAAATTCTAGGATGGAAAGGATGGCAGCATCCAGTGAGTCAGGCGAATGCAACCCCTGTTTTTTCATCTCATCCTTGGATGTGATAAGGATTGCGCCACGCGAATTAAACTTATATGTTTGACTAATTAACTGTTCGCGCAACGCTTCATCATTGTAATCTAAATCGATGCGACCATCAGCCATTAAGTCACGAAGACTATCGTAATGCCAAGCGCGAGCGTTACCCCAGCGCGCCGTATCAGGCGCTGAGTTAGAACCGGCAATAGCACCCACATTATATACTGCATCACTAAACTCCTCCAAAGTAACTAAAGCATCAACAACACCACCACCAACACCGTTAACGTCAACGTTGACCAAACTTGCCCCCACCGTTTGCGCAACGTTATGCACTTTCCGTGCCGTTGTAATCAAATCAGTTTTAGACCAAGCACCACCAGTATCAGTACCATCATCATACTGCCTAACAAAACCATCATAATTAATATAGAGTCGGTTCTCATCCGAACCAAAACGGGCCACATCCAAACCAAGAACAGGGCGCACAGTTTCAACATTGCCAGACAAATCATTATCATAAGCCGAATCAATAACTGTTTGTGAATAGAAAGTATTATCAGCCTCACCCGGAAAATCTCCCAACACTTTAGATTTCCAACGCGCAGAATCTTCACCCCACGCACGACGTTTATGCTCCACCCATTCAACCGAAGTCAACCCGTTCAACATTTGCTGCTGTGCGGCATCATCCTCATAAACCCGTTCACCAGTAAACGTTGGCAAATCAAACGCACTAATCGAAGCCAAATACCAATCCTGAGAAATCCTCTCATCCGTAAAGGTTCGATGAAACTCTGTACCACGATGGTCCGGGTTACCAATCGCCATCACCTTCGAAGACTCAGAAGTAATCACAGCCTCAGCCGCCGTAAACATATCCTGCGGTAAACCACCCGCCTCATCCAAAAACACAAACGTGTTCAACTTACGAGTACCCTGAAACGAAGACACAATATCTTTATCAGCGGGGCGTTTACCAAACACCAAAAAGTTTGCACCATCCGGAGTATCCAACTTCCACTCCAACTGCTCCGTAATCCTACCCGGCAAAGACAAACCAGCACCAGTCCTAGCCAACCCCTTATTAATTTTCAGATACGCAAAAATAACTTTCTCAATCTGCGACAACGTAGGAGCAGAAACAATACACAACGTATCATTCAAATCCCGTGTCGCCACAATCCACGTAATCAAATCCGCCACCAACGCAGACTTACCACAACCATTAGCAGACTTCACCGCAGTACGAGTATTGCCTAACCACCCCTCAGCAATCTCCAACTGCTTCGAATACCAACGCTTACCCAACACATCAGACAACCACGCCTGCGGGTCATTCTCATAAACACGATTCTTCGACCGCGCCCGCAAATCCCCCAACGCACCATCAACAACAGACGACCAATACTGGTCCATCACATACCCAAACGTTCACGCATAACAGAAACAGCCTCTGGATTAACGTCACCAGTAACAAATCTACGACCAAGTTTATGCGCCACCGCAGCAGTAGAACCAGAACCGCCAAACGGGTCAACCACCAAATCACCCTCAAAAGTATGCACTTCAACAAATGGCGCAATCAACGACTCAGGTTTCTGATTCGGATAACCTACACGTTCAGGCGCGGTATTCGACAAAGTAATATCCCAAACAGACGAAACTTTCTTAGGCCCAACATAACCTTTACCGGGCGACTTACGCTCAACCAAAGGAACAAACTCTTGCCTAAATACAGGTTTAACATTAGACTTCCCAAACAACAAAACAGTATTATGCTTATTTGCCCACCAATTAGAAGCACCACGACCCAAACCAAAAGTCCAGACAACCTCACCATGCGGCACAAACCCAAAGTCAACCATCACACAATAAATCTGATGCACTGCTCTATAATCCAAACAAATAGCAACCGTACCATCGTCAGCCAAAACCCGCCACAACTCCGGCATCAACTCACTAAACAGGCCAACAATATCATCAACCCCACCATCACGATACGACAACCCGGAAGACATAATACGTTGCACGTTGCCCGTGCCGAATGGTGGGTCAGTCCACACCAAACGCACAGCACTATCATCAATGCCCTTCAACAACGAAACAGCATCACACTCACCAACAAAAGACTCCATCACCACTCCTAATCAACAATCCGTTTAGACAACAACTCGCCAGCCTTCACCAAACCATCAGCCACAGCAGCATCCACAATCGCCGGGTCAACATCAGCACCCAACACGCCAACAATATGATTCAACGCAACATCAAACGCCTCACCAAACATCCGTGCATGAGCAGAAGTCAAACGCTCCAAATCCGCATCAACAAGTTTACGCCGCGCATCCAACCTATCCCCAACCAACTTCAACGAACGCAACACAACATTCGCCACCTGCGCAAACTCCGAACCCTCAACACCATCCAACGCCTCAAACGCACGGTCCTTCAACGACGCAGCCTCAACAAGAAGCAACCGCTCCTCCTGCCGGTCAGACAACCAATCCCGCGACTCCAACAACTCAGCAATCCGCGAAGCCGCAACCGCAGCCTCCAACCCAGTCAACTCAGCAATCTCCGCCGGCGACCTCCGAGCATACCGCAACAACTTCTCATCCAAAGCCGAACGAGAAACCTTCTCAACCACACCATCCATACAAACATCCTACCACACCCCCACCCAGCAAAAACCAAAACACCACCCAAAAAAATGCGCGATAGGGCGCTGGACTGATTTTCGCGTTTTTTACGCGTATTTGAAGGGTTTGAACCTATGAGTTTCCTATGAGAACCCAGTTTTGGTCGATTGGGCTATCTGCTCCCCGTATCGTTCTAAATGTCACCGAAATACGGTGCCAGAAGGAGGCTCGAACAAATGTTCGATTATCACAACCTAGACGCGGACATTGTCCGCGACATAGAGGACGCCGTCGCGTACGGTATCCCGCTTGCCCGCGCTATCGCCGACGCTATCGCCGACGCGACTAACGGATTCGACATTGTCGAAAACGTAGACGGCTCTGCCCACGCTATCCCCGCCACCGCGACGCCTAAGCGCGTCACGGACACCTCCGCCGTTACCGTTCGCAAGTCCGACGGCACGACGGTTGTCACCCGTCAGACGGCTTACGACGCCCTCGCCGTTATCGTTGCAGGGCAACGCAAGGTGCTTGCAGAAGTCGAATCGGGAACACGCAACAACTACCGCGACGACATTGACGCGGAACTAGTCACCGCCTAGTTATCCACAGGGTTATCCCCAGCCTGTTAGTAGGGCTGGGGATAACTCTTTTTTTGTCGAAAGTTATCCACAGGTTTATCCACAGCCTGTTAGTAACTTTCCCTATACGCGCGCATACACACACGCGCACACATACATACGCGCGCGCGCAAAAATTTTCTAAACGAATACGCGCGAGCCTTGAGAGCGGGGGGAAAATTGAGTAATACTAATAAAGGGCTTGGAGAGATAAAAGGGTGGAAGACCCAAAATCAATCGCGCGCGCCAAATCTTTTTTTGAATCGTATACGCGCGGTTGGATTGAGCGGGGGCGGTTTTTTGTTCTTTACATACTTAGTTATCAATACATTGATTATTCTATAATAGTATTATTGACTTCTTTGTAAGTAACACGGTGAACAAGTAACTAAAGTTACTTGACTTTGTTGGGGTTTTCTGGTATGCGCATTTTATGTTTTTGTTGTTTTGGTTCTTTTTGGGGTGGTTTTGTTATGTTGTTTGTAATGTTTTGTTGTATGGTTTTGGGTGGTTTTGTCTTGTCTTTTTCGCGCGCCGGTGTGTGTGTAATTGTCAATGGTAATTGACAATTGGATTTTTGGGGAGTATAATTGTAAAGGTCGGCGACGGTCGGCAACTTGATAACTCCATAGTGAACGAAGTTCATCACAACTGACAAAGGGAGATAACCTATGGTTATTGAATGGATTGACAGAGATAGTCTTACAGACTGTGACTTTTGTGGCGATGAAGTGGTTTACCACTTTGAGAAGCGGGGTGTTATTCACGGTCTTTTGTCCACTCAGGTTAGTATTATGGAACGTGCTTGTCCTGAATGTTTTGAGCGGATTGAGCCTTCCCCCCTTTAGGGGGGTTGGTTCGATTTGACAACTGAATAACGGTGCTGTATACTGATACGGAAAGCCGACGAGGGGTCGGCAGAAACGGAGTGTTCCTATGGAACAAGTTGAAGATGTGAAGCGATACCGTAAGGTATTGGATAAGATGGTGATTCACCACAATCGGGGTCACATCAACGGTGTTGATGAACTGAAGTCGACGGCGAAAGCATACTTTACAAGTATGGCTGATAACTGGGAAGGTTATTCCGACGGGGCTTACACTTACGCTTTTCTCAAATCTTTTGAGAACCGTTACGACATTGACGGCACAACCCTATTGGGTTGGACTGCAACAATCGTTGAGTTCGAATGGGCTGAACGTAAGCCGAAGGCTAAGGTTGTTCGTGAGCCGAAGGCTGTGACGGTGAAGGTTGTTCGTGAACCGAAGGTTCGTAAAACGGTGGACAAGAACGGGAAGCCTATCGTTTACACTAACGGTAAACGAGTTATCAAGAAGCGTGGTATGACTGGTGCAACGGTAGTTGCAAAGAAGGTCGGCGCAATCATAACTCCAGAGGAGTTGGCTGAACGTAAGGCTCGCCTTCGTGGCGGTCACTTTATTCGTTACAACTAAAACATTGCACGGTGGCTGGGTATCCACACATCAACTGCCCACACATACATAGTTGTCAATGGTAATTGACAACGGGGATTGCTGGCTGTATAATTGTAGTAGCGACGGCAACGAGGGGTTGCCAGAATCGGGGAGTAAATGCGTTATCAGGTAGAGATTGACAACGAAGTTGTTGCGTTGTTTCAGTATCTTTCGTGGGCTAAAAAGTGGGCGGAAGAATATGCTAACTATGTTAGCCTTGACGGTAAGGTTTCGATAACCGTGACGATTGCGGTTGTTGATGTTCTGAATGATACTGTGTATCAGAGTTGGGGGAAGTAAATGGATTATCTAGTAATCGGGGATTTCACTATTTATAGTGATGAAGTATCGGCTTCCGTTGTTGATGTTCACGGTGATACCGTGAAGAGTTTTCGCGGTGAGGTTGCGTGGTGTGACGCTGAACGGTGGGCGTATGACAACTCGCCTAACCCGCACATTCACGGGTAATGTCAAGGATACTTGACATTCAGATTTGTTGGCTGTATAATTGTAAATGGAACGGCGACGAGGGGTTGCCAGAAACGGGGTAGTAAATGTACGATAGCGGTATCAGTAGGACAATGCGTGTTGCTAATGTTAGTACGGCAACTTATGTACCCGAAGGGTATGTTGTTTCGATTGACTTCACAACTCACCTGAAAACACGGGGAATTGTTGGGTCGCACGGTATTGTTCTCACCTCTGAAGAGGTGGGGGAGTTGTTGAAGGAACTCACTAAGGTTGCGAAGCAACTGGGAATCAAGAAAGGATAGGCGTGGCTCACATCAACTATCGCCGTCTAGACGGCAAAGGAATCTCTCGCTGGACCGAGAGGGAGAACAACCGTAAGGTTGTAAAGAATGAACGACGGGTTGTTGTTCGCAGAGAAATGATTGCTGAAGCAATCAAAGAAAGCAGGGGGCAGTAATGTATCAGGATACATTGGAGATTCACGGGCAGGTTTTGAATGTTCGTGTTGATGTTCACCACTACCGTATTGACGGTAGTCAGATTACCGTTGAGGTAACTCACGACAAGATGGATAGGTGGGCGACTGTCTTTGACAGTCGGGTTATCGCCGACAGTTTCTGGGAGTCTATGATGTCTGCCCTTTGTCAGGGGTTAGAGATTGACGGGGAGTTTGCGGATAGTATCCTGTGCGGTTGGGGTATTGAGCCACCTGATGATGATGAGCAGTAACCAACCCCTAAAGGGGTTGCGATTCGGATTCGATTCTGGTATAATTGTATAAGCGACGGCAACTGAGGGGTTGTCGGGAATGGGGCAGAATGTTTGGTATTGTTTACAATCTTGAGGAAACTATGGTTGTCAAGTGTTGGGGTTGTGGCATAAATCATAGGGGCATCACGGATACTTTGCGCTGGATTGTTGGCGACTGCGAACCTTACACTTGTTGGTAATGCACGGGTTGTCAAGGGTACTTGACAACTGGAATTTCGGCTGGTATAATGGTATAAGCGACGACAACGAGGGGTTGTCAGAAACTGGGGGACAAATGAATAGAGTTTGCTATGAGTGTGATTATGTGATTATCTCTGGTAAGGTTTCGCGCTTATCAGGTATGGGCAATACGATTTGGCTGTGTGGTTATTGTGACCGCATTACACCGCCTTATGCTGGTGAGGGTGTAATTCGTATGAGTAGTTTCGAATAGGGGGGGGGTCATTGTGGGTAATGGTTATACGGAGTATGATTTCAGGGCGTTAGTGAAGTCTTGTATGCTTGAGGCTATCAAGTATAAGTGGAACGAAGTTCCGACTGAGGAACGGTCTGACTGGGATTGCGACACCGCTTTAGAAGCGGTGGATTACGACGGAACAATTAGTGAAGTCGCTGACGGTTGCGTTCCGATTTACAATACTGATATTGCTGAAACGTGGGTGGCTTTGGGTATGCCTGAAGCGGAAGACTACGGGGTGGAACTTGACTTCTCTGGTCTTGAAAATCCTGACATTATGTATCAGATGCGGGTCGGGATTTATTTGTGGGCTGACGCTTATGCTAACGAGATGTTCGAAGATTTTTACAACGAAGTTGTGGCTGTCGATTTGACAACGAGATAAGGGGCTGGTATAATTGAGGCTGACTAAGCGGGGCGAGATGTTGGTGTCGTTTGCGGTTGCGTTGTTTGTTGCCGTGTTTGTTATTGTTTTGGGTCACGGTATCGAAGATGTTTGGATTCACCTAACTACGGGGGTATGGAATTGAGTATTGAAAACTTTGGGCAACTTGATAACAAGTTGTGCCACTCTTGCGGTGGCAGTTGGCTTGTCGTGGAGTGTGAGGTTGGTCACGACGATTGTATTAGTGTGGAATGTTTGCGTTGTGAAAGTTGGGAATCTACTTGTTACGGGGGTAAATAATGGAAACGAATATTACTATTGATGTAGACATTGACGAATTGTGGGAGGCTGTCTGGTCTTCCGAAGGAAGCGGTGTCACTTACTGGGCTAGTCAGATTCGAACGGTTGACGGTAAGAGTATCAACCTTTGGAAGGTTGATGAAGGATACAAGCCAAACCCGCAGGACTTTACAATCTATGATTGTGAAGAAGATAAGTGGCACACGGTTACGATTGCTGATTTGGTTCGGGCTTACGGCATTGCCGTAAAGAATCAGGATATGCACTGCGGGAACTATCTTGTCGCTGACCTTGAGGATTGTGACGAGTGTGTTGGTGACGTGCTGTTGCAGTACGCTGTGTTCGGGGAACTTATCTACGGATAAGTTTGATTTGACAACTGAATAGTTTGCTGGTATAATATAATGGTCGGCTTGGGGGTCGGCAGAATCGGGGGTTGTTATGTATTTCAATGTTTCGCTAGGTTATGTTAGGTCGTTGGCTTCGTGGAAGCCATTCACTATTCCATCTAAAGATGGTCTGCCCGCTTTGTCGGGGGTTCACTTCACAACTGAACTCACCGAAGGTGGTATCGCTTTGGTCGCTGAGGTTACTGACCGTTACCGTATTGTGCGCCGGTCGGACATTATTGGAACGAAACTTGTTTCGGTTCTGACTGCTGGAGATGACGAAGCGAATCTGGATTTGATTATCCCTATGGATTTGATTGTTCAATTCGTTTCGGCGACGAAGACGGAGAAGTATGCTGAAACTATTGGGGTGAAGGTTACGACTGATGATTACAATGTCACCCTTGAGGGTGCTGGCTCGTCGGTTACTGGTATCATTATCGGTGGTCGCTATCCTAAGATTGGTGAGTTGCTTGGCAACTGGCTTATCAATGATAAGCCTTTGGTTACGGTGGGCTTTGATGTGAACAAGGTTGCTGACTTCACGAAGTTGTTGTCACCTTCAGGTGGCAAGAAGTATGGTTCGGCGTGGAAGTTTGAGCAGGGTAAAGGTTCAAGCGAGGACAGGTCAGGCTCGTACCGTCTGACGAATAAAGAAGATGAAGCATTGACGGCGTTGCTTATGCCGATGATGTCGGGATTCTAATAGGCTTGTAGGGGATTCGCATTTCTAGAATGCGTATAGCCTACGGCGTGGTCAACCAGCGTAATGGTTGACGGGGCGACAACGAGAAGTCGAACGCAGTCATAGCGATATAATGATAGCGAGTACCGGCGAAGCGTGTGTACGGGGCAACAAGGGCGGTCTTGGCTTGACTGCACGGGTTCAGTTTGATTCTGAACCGAAGGTTCGATTCCTTCTTGTCTGCTGGATTTGACAAACTGAATAGTGGCTGGTATAATAATGGGACAACGACGAACGGGGGGTTCGAATGGCTAGTAGAAAAGATTACATTAGCGTTGCAGGTATCTTGAATGAGCATATGGATAAGATTGAAGAGGATACATTTACTCGGTTGATTCTTGATTTTGGCGCAATGTTCAAGCGTGATAATGATTTGTTTGATTTGCGTAGGTTCGAAAAGGCTGTAAGGGAGGGGTAACTATGGAGAGCGCATTCTTTAGTAATGTTCTAATCAAAATGTGGGGCGAGGATACACCACAACGTGTGGTTGTATCTGTCGGTCACGTTCAGGAGAATCAGAATACTGAGGACTTTGATTTTGATAGTATGGTTTACTTTTATTTTCAGGACGACGTGGAGTATGCTTCTGCGTTTACTGAAGGCTGGGATGACGGCTTCTCAACTGAGGGTGCTAGTCAGTTTTATATTCTGGAAGAATTGGATTAGGGGGTAGGTTATGTTTGTTATTACGGCGCAAGAGTTGGTGGATAAGTTTACTAAAGAAATTGAGAATGGTTGGCTGAAGCCTGATGATGTTATCTGTATGGAGTATTGGGCTTACGGTGATGTGATTGACTTTGCTGATGGTGACGATTATTATGGTGAGGTTACTGACGAGGTGGCTCGTGAAGTGTGGGCTGAGGTGGCACTGAAGTTCGGTCGTTATGACGGGGTAGATAATGACGCTGTGCGCGATGAAATTAGCGCACAGTTTGATAAGAGAATCGGGGGAAAACTATGAAGGTTCAAGAAGCAATTGATATGCTTACACGTTACTCAGGTCCGGGTGGTTACCTGAATGCTGATGATGAAATCATTGTCAACTGGTGGTCTTATGATGATGTAAACATTCAGGAGATTATGTCGAACGAGAAGGCGCGTGTGATTTGGTCACACGTTTACGATATCCTTGAGCGTTGCGATAACATTGACAATGATTTTGTTCGTGACGAAATCCGTTTGGCGATTGACGAATACAGCAAAGCCAATCCGGATTTGACAAGCAACAGTTAGTCCGGTATAATAATAAAGGTGACGGCAACGAGGGGTTGTCGTCGGAACAAGGGGGTATGGATATGACACAGTTTGACCGACCAATGGGGCGAATGGTTCACCGTTTGAATGCGGAAACAATTGCACCCGTAATTACACAGACGCTTATTGAGCGTGGCATTGGTGAGCCGAAGTTTGAGGTTGACCAGATGGTTGTTGCCCGTGTCAAGGGTGACGATTACGCTACAATTTGTACCGAAGGTGTTGGCTGGAGTGTGAATGCTGAGGGAACTTTGCCTATCATTTTGTGGACTTCGAATGGTATGCGTCAGGATTACATTGACCTACCGGTTGATGTTGTGCTGGCTCACGTGTCTGAGGACACGGTTGACCTTGCCGAGTTTGTCCGAATGTTTGGTGCTAGGTTGGAGAACAACTTCCACATCTGGCACAACGCAACTGCTGGTGTTGAGCAGGTATTTGATAAGGAGGTGGTGTAATGGGTTACAATGTGAACACTGAAACTAACTGCACTAATTGCGGCGACACCTATGCCGGCGCTGTTAGTCGAAGCACCGACACTTCGGGAAACTTTGTTGATTGGTGTGATGAATGTGATGATGATGAGGAGGTGGTGTAGTGGGTTACAATGTTATTGTAAAGCATTGGATTCGCGGGGAGAAGAAGGTTGTCGTTGAAGATGTTGCGACGTTCCGTGATTCTTATGACGCTGACCCGTATGCTAAATGGTTGGCGGGTGATGTTCACCGTCAAGGTCCTATCGGAGATAGGGTTGAGGTTGTAATGTTGGACAGCGCAGGTGTTGTTCAATGGTCGTCAGGTAAAATCAAGGTTAGGGGGTAGGTATGACAACGTATTATGCAATGGTTCGTTTCAACACGGTAGAGTTTGATGCCGAGAATGAAGATGAGGCGGAAGGTCGCCTTCAAGAAATGATTGACCAGTTGGGTGCGGTTGACACCACGATTGCGTGGGATGATGTTGACTACATTATTTATGAGGAGAGTGGTGACTAATGGCTACGTGGCTTATTACGGCAACCGAGGTTGTCAACTATCAATTAGAGGTTGAGGCTGACACTTATGATGAAGCGATTGCGGAAGCAGAGCGCACATCTAACGAGGTGTTTGATGAGTTCTATCAGGTCGGTCAGGAGTTCACGATTGATGACGCGGAGGAGGTTGGCTAATGCGAGCAATCACATTGGCTACGCTTATGAATCGGGTGGTTGAGTTATGCCCGAACGCTCTGGTTTACGAGGAGTCCGATGGGAACATTTTTATTGTTACCAATATGCGTCTTGAGAATGGCGAGATTTTGTTGCCGTTTGATGACGAGTTTGACTTGACGGTAGATTACTGATATAATATAGTTGCTGGCTGAGGGGCTGGCAGAACAGGGGGAAACTATGGGTAGGTATTATGTTACATCAACAATTGAATTTGCGGGCTGGATTGAGGCTGATTCTAAAGAGGAAGCCGAAGAGAAGGGCTACTACTATGACAACCTTGAATATGTTTGTGTTGACGAGGTTGTTGTTGGCGACAATGAAATGGAATGCAATGGTTGCTTCGTCGACTTGGATAACGATGAGTGCGAATGCGAAGAAGAAGAGGGCGACGAGTGATTGTGCCTAGCAATGTTTTCTTTGCGGTGAAACACGACGAGGTTTCCTCGTTTGATGAGGACACTAAGGTTAGGTTGTTTCTTGACCTGTGTTCTGTTTGTGATAACTATGGGTTAGTGTTCCCGGAGGAGGAGAAGTAATGGTTACGGTAATTATCAATAAAGAACTGACCGGCGAAGATGCCATCCGATATCTTGGCGAGAAGTATGATTGGAATGTTTACTGCAACGACTATAACCATATGAACATTATTGCGTACCGTCAGAAGCGTGAACACGATGGCTCGCTTGTGTATGATGGTTCGTGGGAGGCTGTATTCAAGCAGGACTTTACGATTGACTATAGTACGTTTATTGGTATAGCATTGCACGATGATGAGTGGTCCAGCAAAGGCTGGTACGAGTATGATTCGTGGGAGGGTGACGTGGACTGGTTGATTCAACTGTGCCGGACAACTTCCTTCAAGAAGTGGTTCGAAGAAAACATTGTTGATTATGAAATCAAGTGAGGATTGGTGGATTATTGTGGCGACCACGCTACTAATAATCAATGCTATTGTCTGGACAATCTTTGTCTGGTCGGAAATAAATTACGGGGGTTAGAAATGAAAATAAAGCAGATGGTTGATGTTCAGATTGGTGAGTTTGTTTTCACGCCAACGAAGATGAAAGATGTTGTGCGTGTTAGCACAAGCCATTATCGGGTCGGGCAGTTCTCTTTTGAACCGCTTGACGGTGACGACTTAGAATATGTGGGTGACCTGATTCATCAGGCGATTGCGTATTACAATGCACTCGTTGCTGATGCTCATAGCGAAATGTTGGAGGGATAATGTTGACTATTGAAAAGTTGGGCGAAACTGATTCGTCGCTTGTGTTTTGCGTGAATGGTACTCACGTCTTTGAGTATCCTAAAATGGCTGGGCTTGACGACATTGAGTTGTTGGCTCTAACATTTGAGGCGTGGGTTCAACATCTGCGAACGGCTAGTCCGTTCTAACCGGAGGAGGAAACTATGCACTATGAAGAAGATGAAGGCGTTGTTACACGCTGGTTTGTGTTGGAATGTGGCGAGTGCGAACATACTTGGGAAGAAACTATGCAGGTAGTTACCGCTCGTTACGGCGCAGTGTATGCTGTTTATGCTTGCCCTAAATGTGGTGATGCGTTTGATGGTGAAATGCACGGGGAAGACTGGCGCGACTGGTTGGAGGATAACACTGATGACTAGTTATGATTCGTGGAAGTTGGCTTCCCCTTATGATGATGAGGTTGAATGGACTGAGGAGTTTGAGCCTACTTGTGAGGCTGAACTTGACTATGCACCTGAATGTCACGCTTGTAATGACAACTGTGCGCCAGAAGATGATGCGCATTCCTGCGGGTGGAATGATAAAACAGAGGCCGCTTGTGTTGGCAACGAAGACGATTACACCCGTTACTGGACTTGCGGCGGTTGCGATACTGAACACGAAGAGGAGGTGCGTAACTGATGGATAAGTGTGAACATAACGAAAACTATAAGTGCGTGGGGTGCTGGGCGTATGAAATGAAACTCGCATTGCCCCACATTGACAAGGCGTGGAACGACTAATGAAGAAACAGAACGCACGGCTTGATGCCGTAACAAAAGCGAAGACGGCATATGTTATGTCGCGGGCCACACTTGAAGCGCGGTTGCGTGAACAGATGGCGGAAGAATTGTCTAACCTGCAAACACAGGTGGACATTGCTGTAAGGTATGCTTACGATTCTGGTGAGTCGAAGGCATCTATTCTAAGGGCGTTGGGAACAAAGGACTACGGTACGTTGAACGCATCACTAGAAAGAACTGACGCAGTAACGGAAATCATCGGTGATGATTGGTTGGATAATGTTTACCAGTTGCTTGACAACGGCAAGCATTTGATGGTAGACTATGAAGGGCATGGGAGTCGCAACATTTCTGGGGTTGCAACGTTTGAGGTTATCAAAACAATTGACAACCGCATAATGTTTGCATCCGTAACACCGTTGTGGGATGAACACTTCGTTGAACGTAACGAAGTTGTTGCAGTCCTTGACGGTCAGTTTACTGGCGACTACTATGATGAGGCTGTTGCGTGGATTCGTCAACAGTGACAGCATTTATATTCGGTATGACATATAACATTGGTCTGGTTGTGGTTGTTCGTAAAGTTTGGAAACTTCTTTACGGCAACCAGCCAATGTTCACTAAGGGTAAGGGAGATAAAAATGATTGATGATAAAAAACTGAGCGAGGCTATCGAAGATTTTGTGAAGCGAGCCAATGATGACGGCACACTTGTGACCGGCTGGATGGTGATTGCTTCAACGTTGCACTCTAATGGCGAGGCGACGGAGAACGGGTTCACTTATGGTTCGTCGCAACATATGCCAATGTTTATGAAACTTGGTCTTGCGGAAACAGTGTCGCAAGATATCCGTCACCAGATGTTGATGGGAGATTCACGAGGTGAATAAACTTCCAGCGCTTACCCCGACACCTGAACAGCAAAGACTGATTGACCGTATCGCTACGGAACAAACCTGCTCTGCGCTGAACGGGTCAACGATGGGCGCTGGGAAAACCCTAATTGCCGTGGAAGTGGCTAAGAAATTAGCAAGCAAAACCATACTCCTTTTGGCTCCGTTAGGCACTAGGGTTGGATGGGGGGTCACGTTCTCAAGACAGGGCGTGACCTTACCCTTCCGTTGGATAAACTCCAGCAAAGATGGCAAAGAAAATATGGAGGCTTGGCTTCGCCAAGATGAAGGCATCTACTTTGTTGGCACAGAATACTTTGTCCGGCAAGGCTGGAATGGTAAGGAACGGTCAAAGATTTGGTCGCCACGCGCCGACCTTGTGCTGTTTGATGAGGCGCATCGTGGACAGAATCGTAAGTCGAAGACGCACAAAACGTTGAAGCAGGTTGATGGTTGGTTCAAAATATCAATGTCCGGCACACCAACAGGTAACTCGTTTGAGGGTGCGTGGGCTGTGTCTAAATGGTTGTGGCCCGACAAGATTCACAACTCGTTCTATGCTTGGGTTGATGAATGGTGCGAAACAAAGTATGATAGGTTTGCGCCGGGCAATCGTAAAGTTGTGGGCGAACGTGTTGCGGGAGAGTTCTTCAATTCTCTTCCGTGTTATGTTAGACTTGAGCCGAACACTGGTGTTCAAGTGGATGAGGAGAAGGTTTATGTTGAACTTGGGCGAAGGCAGAGAGCGGCATACAATGCGTTACAGCAGGAGATGGTTGCGTGGATTGGCGATAACCCTGTTATCGTGGAGTTTCCAATTACGCAACGTATACGTTTACGACAAGCGACGTTGGGAATGTTTAGTGTTAATGAACTTGGTGAAGTTTACTTTGACAATGATTGTGAGTCTTCTAAGATTGACGCAATGTTTGAGGTCTTCGATAACGAATTTTATGGAGAATCTGCGCTCATCTTTACAGACAGTCGCAAGTTTGCGGAGGTCGTTGTACAACGCATCAACGATAGAGGAATGCCTGCAAGAGCGTGGCACGGTGAAGTAAGCCAAGCCAATCGGGAACAAATCAAGTCCGAGTTCATTAAGGGTAATGTAAGATACCTTGTGGCTGTCACTTCAGCCATTGCGGAGGGTGTTGATGGGTTGCAACACGCAACCCGTAACGTGTTATGGTTGTCGCGTAGTGATAACCGTATCCTAAACGAGCAGGCAATGGCACGGGTGAACCGGCAAGGTCAGGAACATATGGTTAGGTCGCGGGAGATTATTGCGATTGACACTTATGACAGTGGCATCCTTGACGAACAGATTGTTAAGGCGATGAGAATGAATGAAGCGTTAAGGGAGGCTAATGGCAATTCAAGTAGGTGACACGTGTAAGAACGGTCACGTAATTAGCGGTGATAATGTTCAGAACTATTTGAACAGAGGCAATCCGCACGTAAGATGTAGAGCCTGTAATGTTACACCTGTTCCTCGTAAGAAGGTGGGGGATAAGTGTAAGAGCGGTCACGTTATTGAAGGTGATAATGTTTTGATTCGCCAAATGCGTGGTGTTGAAAGTGTGACTTGTAAAGAGTGTTCACGTCAAGCATCACGTCGTTACAGGAAAAGTGAAAAGTTCATAAACAATCCCAAGTATGTTAAGAACCCTGAGAATCTGTTGAGGATTCATAGGGAACTTGCTGCAGGGATGCGTGGTCGGACTGGTGTTCCGTTTGCAACTATGATGCGTAAGGCTGAAGAGATTGATAAACGAATCCTGAAAGACCCTCGCAATGAAAACATTCCGGTGGCGCTGGTTCAGATTGATTTGGATAAGCGCAGTCGGGATGCACTGAATGCACTGATGGGTAAGTTCCCTGATGCTGTCGCTAAGTGCAATAATAATCCCGGTCCGTATATGGATTATGTGGAGGAGCCTACTATGATTGAGGCGTATGAGATGTGCAAAGGTTGTCCTTTGCTCGTTGAGTGTGGTAGGTTTGCGAACGCTAACGGTCCTGAACAGGGTGTTTGGGGCGGAGAAGTATGGAAGAGTGGAAGGGTGAAGAAGTATGACCGATAATTTACAAACAGAAGGAGGAAATATGCCTAAGATTTTGCAGGCTATTGCAAACGTTCAGGCTGGTGTTGGTGCAATTCCGAAGAACGGTGTTGGTCCAGCGTCACAAGGTTCGTACAAGTACATTAAGAATGATGACATTCTTGAGAAGATTAGCGCACTGCTGGTGGAGAACAATGTTATTGTTCAGCCTCGCATCACTAAGCACGAGTTGATTACCCGTGAGATTGGTGCTAACCGTGTTGTTCCTGTGGTTGTTGTTGAGTTGGAAACCACGTTCGTATCCGTTGAGGATGGTTCAACGTTCAGTGTTGTTACCTGCGCCGAAGGTGCAGACAATGGCGACAAGGGTACACGTAAGGCTGTTACGCAGGCTCAGAAGATTGCGAACCTGCTCACGTTCTCTATCGCAACCGGCGAACCTGACCCTGACGGGGAGGATGTTGTGCCTAACGCTCCGAAGGCGAGCGCCGCTGCTAAGAAGATTGATGACGCGAAGAAGCCTGATGCTGCATCAGCGTTCAACGAGGTGAAAGCATTCCTCGGTGCTAACCAGATTTCGTCTGCAGTTGCTAACGCACTTGGTTCACGACTGTCCGGTGGTAAGTCTTCCGCTGAATGGTCGAACGATGTTGCTGTTCTCAAGCAGGTTCTTGATGCACTGAAGCGCGGTGAAGTAGAGTAATATGACTGAGCCTAAACTCAGTACACGCTCATCTGGGGCTGGCGGTAGAGGATATCGCCATCCCCAGAGCGGGCTTGTTGTTCCTTCTGTTACTACGGTGCTGAAGAATATGAACAAGCCGGCGCTCATTCAGTGGGCTGTTGACCAGACAGCCGCGTATGCGGTTGCAAACATTGATGGTCTGCTGTCACGCACTGAAGAGCAAGGTTGGGGTTTCCTGCGCTGGTATTGGAACCGCGACCCGCTCAAGGGTGAGGTTGATGTACGCAACTATTACAATGGTGTGCGTGATGATGCCGCTGAACTGGGTACAATGATTCACGAATGGATTTCAGCCGACCACGGTGTTGGTGATTATCCTGACGTGACTGATGCACCTGAACATTTTTGGCAGATGGTTGATGTTTGGAACCAGTGGGTTTCTGAACACGACGTGAAGCCAATCATCTCTGAGGCAACAGTGTGGTCGCATAAGCACGGCTATGCTGGTACTCTGGATGGCGTGTGGGAAGTTGATGGTGTTCGTTACCTGCTTGATGTTAAGAGCAGTCGCAACATCTTCGATGAACATATGATGCAAATATCTGCACTCGGTAACGCTGATGTTATTATGGTAGAATCCGAGCCTGATGTTTGGGTTGAGGCTCCGATGGAGAAGGTTGACGGTTACGCAATCTTGCACATCAGGCCACGAGATGTTGATAAAGATGGCAACATTCGTGAACCGTATTGTAGTCTTGATGTTCTGGATGCGAGCGAGATGCCTGTGCATTTTGAAACGTTCAAAGGGCTACTCAAAGTTTCACATTCACAAATGCAGTTGAAAGAACTGCGGAAACAAAACCAGAAGCCAGACGGCTTCTAAGATAAGGAGAAAAAAGGATGAGTCAGATTAAGGCTACATTCACGGGCGGTATTGTTGCCGACCCGGAGCGCAAGGATGTAAACGGCAACTCGCTTGTTTCGTTCCCTGTGTACGTCAACCACACTAAGAAGAACAAGGACACTGGTGCTTACGACAAGACTGGTGACGTTTCGAAGGTTCGTGTAACCTTGTGGCGCGACCTTGCAGACAACACTGATGTTCAGAAGGGTGACCTTGTGGAGATTGTGGCAACACTTGTTGAGAAAGAGTTCGACAAGAAGGATGGCACTGTTGGTCGCTCATTGCAGACTGACTATGTTGAATCTGTTGTGGTGAAGGCACGAAGCAATAACGCATCGAAC
Source organism: Chlorellidium tetrabotrys (assembly GCA_032273165.1). Lineage (NCBI taxonomy): Eukaryota > Xanthophyceae > Mischococcales > Botryochloridaceae > Chlorellidium > Chlorellidium tetrabotrys. The sequence goes on along the minus strand of JAUKPS010063220.1, from coordinate 20,430 downwards.
AACGGTGGCGGTTTTGCTGACGAAGGCGGCTTCTAAAGTCTAGTCTTGTGGTCGGTTAGCCCCCCTTCTAACTGACTGCATTTGCCGTGGGGTGCGTCACGAGATAAAACGCACACTAGCCGTCATAACTCAGTTGGTAGAGTGCCTCACTTGTAATGAGGATGCCGCAGGTTCGATTCCTGCTGATGGCCCAAAGGATTAAACATACGGAACTAAAGGGAAAACTGTCAACCGTTAAAGAAAGGGGTATTGTATGCGTGACTTTATTACCACGATTCTTGGTGAACAACAAGGCAATGCGTTTATCAGTCGTGCAAGCGGGAAAACTTCCGCAGGAAAACTTAATGTGAATATTCACCAAACATTCAAGTACCCTGAGCAACTTGAAGATATGATTAAATATTCGGACCGTTATGCGAACGAAGATGTTTACATTTCGCCAATCCTTTACGGCAATAAGCGTAACGATAAAGGTAAGATTGCTCGTACACCTGAGAACGCTTTGACTTCGCAAACAATCTATATGGATAGCGACCTTTGCACACCGGACAAGTTTCGTCTGAAGCCAAGCATCCACGTTGTCACATCTGCTGGTCGTGGACACGATTACTGGGTGCTGGATGCACCTGTTGAGGCTAAGGTTGCGGCTGAGATTGCGCACCGTATCACAACCGCTCACAAAGATGAAGGCTGTGACCCTTCAGGCTGGTCGGCTAACAAAGTTTTGCGTATGCCCGGCACGGTCAACACAGGTCACGGATTCCCTGAAGCGGTTGTTGCTGAATATACTGGTGAACTTTATTCTGTTGATGCAATCGATAACGCTTACGCTGATGTTGTAACAATTGACCGACCTGTTATGGGTCGTGTGTCTAACACGGTTGAAGTTGTTGAGCCGGAAGATTTGCCGGACTATGCTGAGGCTTTGAACAAGTTGCCTCAGAAAGTTTTGGAGTTGGCGCTCGCAGAACCGAAGGCTGGCGACACAGGCTTCCGTTCAGAGATGCGTTACAAACTATTGTGCGAACTTTTCAGGCTGGGCGATGTGCTTTCGTTTGATGAGGTACTAACTATTGCGTGGCATTCACCTGCCGCCCGTAAATGGTCGCAAGAAGATGCGCGTGGCATTAACGGGCTGATGATGGAGGCAAACAAAGCCTTCTCGGAGATTATGTGGGAGGCTGGTCAGGGTTTAGAACCACCAGAGGATACTACCGATAAGGGTGTTATCTCTCTGCTGACTTCTGATGAGCGCGACATTGTTGCTAACACAAAAACTTGGGTTGACCGTTATATGGATTGGTCTAAGAACAAACTGTCTAAGCAGAACGCACCGTATGACCGTATGAATGCGTGGGTTATCTTGTCTGCATCGTTCTCTGACTGTGCGTTTATTCCCCGTAAGAATGGTCCTGAAGGTTTGAACCTTTACACTCTGACGCTTGGTGAAACCACTACGGGTAAGTCGCAGTCTTTGAAGTTGATGCGCACCGTGCTTGATGAAGTGTTCCGCGATGACCGTGGCTACAATCTTGGTGGCAATGCTAGTCCTAACGCGCTTGGTGAGAAGTTGTTGGAGCGTGACGGCAAAGTTTCAATGTTCAGTAAGGATGAGGCACACGGTCTGTTTAAGCAGTGGTCAACGCAGGACTGGACTACTGGAATGATGGAAGATTTGGCGTTGCTTTACGATGGTACTGTGCCACCAATGCTTCGAATGGGCAAGAAGGAACTTGATAAGGGCGCCAAGACGCATTTCATTATGCACCTGATGGGTACACCTGATGAGATTACGCGAAGCCTGAATCGTGAAATGTTTAAGTCTGGTTTCTTGGCTCGTTTCATCTGGGCGATTGGTGAGCCGCGCACACTTACGAAAGAAGCGGTCACTGAGGAAGATTCTGACGGCAGTGAAATCAAGTTAGGCTTTGAACCGATGGCTCGGCAGTGGGCTGCAGAGTTTGGTGAAGTGAAGCGTAAGTTGCGTTCGGATTTGATGAGTTCGCACGTACCAATCGGCATCACTGATGCTGGCGCAAAGCGTATGACGCAGGTGAAATGGGATTTGGCTCATCTTGTGAAGAAGTCTGACACAAACTGGGATATTATCAACCCGTCACTCGTTCGTTTGGGTGTGACAATCCGTAAATGCGCCAGTCTTCTAGCATTATCTGATGGTCGAAACAAGACTGAAGAGTACGATGTTTTGTGCGCAATCAACTACTGTGAAGAATGGGTAAAAAACCTGATGATAGTCGCCTCTCAGATTAGCGCATCAGACTTTGAGCGGAACTGTGACGAGGTAGAAAATTTTGTTCGGGAACGTGATGGTCGGGTTAAATTAGAGTTCGTTAACAGGCGTTTTAAGGCTTGGCGTGTGCGTGACCTGCAAGAATCTATTGGCGCACTCTGCTCACAGGGTAGAATTAAAGAACAATCGGAAGCCGGCGGTAAATGGCTGGCACTAAACAAGTAAGGGAAGCAATGGCTGAACAAACATATAAGATACCTGCAGGCGCACAGGCTGCTGCTAAACGCGCTCTCAAATGGATTGCCGAAGGCGAAGCAGGAAGTGGATTCACTGATGTTGGTCGCGCACGGGCTGCGCAGTTGGCTCGCGGTGGGTCTGTATCACGCGAAGTTGTAGGTCGAATGCGCTCATACTTTGCGCGCCACGAAAACGACCGCAAAGCGGATGGCTTCTTTGCCAACAGTGACAAGTATCCTTCGCCCGGTCGTGTTGCTTGGGATGCTTGGGGTGGCGATGCTGGTCGCTCGTGGGTGAACGGCATTAGTCTTGACGGCTGATGTAAAGTTACTGCACATCTTCACCAAAGGCGACCGCGACACACAACTTCCTTTGATTAAAGAAGCGAAAAGACAACTGAATATTAATGTGATGGTGAAACCTGCCGTTGCCACACCCGGATTCGATAGGGTGTTGGCTTTAGGGGAACGACCAAATTTCATTTGCGACCATGCGTTAGTGCGTGACGTAAATAATGTGGAGTCTTTGAAAGCAGCGTTACACTGGTGTATTACGGGCGAACCCGACAGTCGGGTTACGACAATGGAGAAACATTTGAGCCTGATAATGGGCGGCAAAGTTGAAAGGGTTGATGATGAAGTACGTGCATAACAATACCGAATGGGCGCGTGGGCTGGAAACTGATTTCGAAAGTTACCTTGATGGCTGTATTGAATCAGTTGATAGTGACGAAAGTTTTGAAACAGAATCGGGTGAAATGTTTTGCGGATGCAGTGGATGCTACACTCGTGAATCAATTATGTGGCTGATTCCACGAATCATTGATGCTTACCGCGCCGGTGTGATTGAAGAAGATTGCAGTGAACTCAGCGTTGAGGAGCGACTCGCGGAAGCCGCTGTTGAATCATTCGAATATGATGTGACCAGTGTTTATTCTCAAGCGGCTAAAGTTTTGTTGCAGAAGCATAAAGACTATGGTCCAAAAAACATTGCCGGTTCACCAGGTGGACCATTGAACGGGTTGCGTGTCAGGATGTGGGATAAGATTGCGCGCATCAATCACCTAATGGATTCGGGTGCTGAACCTGAGAACGAAAGTTTGCGTGATTCTTTCCTTGACTTGATGAACTATTCCGCAATTGCACAGTTAGTTATTGAAGGGAACTGGCCTGATGAGTAAACCATACGACCCTTATGTTGAACAGCAGAAGCGTAAGGCTGAAGAGTTGGAGGCTGCGATTCGCGCCGATGAACGCCAGCGAATGAAGCGGGATATTTCGTGGCTGTCAAAGCAGGATGCCTATTATTTTGGAGTCCTGAGCGAGCGTGACCGTATCATTGACCTAATCGAATCCAAAGATGAATGGTACTACGAGTTCTCGGATGTTTCTGACATTATTGCGCTCATCAGGGGAGAATAATAATGGCATTCTATGATTACCGTTGCAAGGAATGCCAAGCAATCTACACAATTGAACGCTCAGTAAACGAAACAGAACAACCAAACTGCGCAGTGTGCAAAATATCAATGACTAGAATATTTTCATTAGCAGGTGTCACCTTCAAAGGTGAAGGCTGGGGTCACCAATGAGTCGGGGAACAAACTTAAGTGGATGGTGCTTAACCAACACGCACGAAGACTGCATCTACGAACCTTGTGGATGCGAATGCCACGGAAGGGTATAATAGAACAATGGAAGAAAAAGGCGTAAACTTTTACAAGCAAGCAAACTCTCAATGGCAATCGCCAAACCTAGAGTTTGAGCCTGTCAAAAATATTATGAAACCAATAGAGGAGAAACCAATGGAAGCAATTCAAGAAGTTGTGGAAGAGCCAACAACACCTATAATCAAGAGCCGCAAGGAACGCTTCCTTGAACAAGAAGAACGTCGCGCAACAAGGCTTCTCCCTGACACAAACAGTTCACTCGTATTCGCGCTTGTGCTGGCAATGATTGGTCTGCTCACCTCATTCGTAGTGTCATACTTTACCCTCGTATCGGTTGCATCGTGGATGCGCCTACCGTGGTCGGGTCTTGACTTCATCGTTCCCGGATTTATTGAAGTAATGATTCTGTTCGGCACATACGATTACATCATTAGCCGTTCACGAGGCAACTCAGGAACTGTGCCGATGGCATCAATGATTCTTTTCTCACTACTATCCGTAATCGGCAACGCATCGCACACCATCACCGAATGGCAAGCAACAGGTGACGTTCCGTGGTTCGGTTGGATTGGTGTTCTTATGTCAGCCTTCGTGCCGTTCGTTGTTGTCTATATTTCAAAGCGACTCAGCACACTCGTCTTCGTTGAACCACTAACCGAAGAAGACTAATGGCGTTGTTGCGACCAGAAGAGCGCATCAAAGGACCATACCAAGTACCGTTAAGCCAAATCAACAAACGCTCCCGCATAGGCTCAGTTGCACACGCCGCACGGGAGGCAGGATGGGATGTGTTCGTTTACGAATGCGTCAACTACACGGGCGACACGTTGATGAAGAACGGTAAACCAAAGACCGGCAAAGAAGAAACCTACACTTGGGTTGTGGCAAAGATTGAACGCGACAAATGGTATGTTTTAAAGTACAGTGAATTTGTTTGCTGGATTAATAGGGTAGGGTGTACTTATGACGAACTCAAACGATTCATCGCAAGACCGGAATCCGAACGGGATTTTCTCAGTTACGGATAAGGTTCACTACCTGCTCACAATTGACCCCGGAAAGTCCACAGGCATTGTGCTAGGAGTTTTCGGTGAACACGTACCCTACACCCGGATAGGATATTGGCAGGTTGAGGGCGGCACTGAAGGCTTCTGCGACTGGTATCTTGAACACGATGGCGGAATGATTGATGTTGTAGACCATCTTGTAACCCTATTCGGGGAAGATGGCGGAGGCTCACAGCGGCGCGTAAAGTTTGACAAAGTTGTGGAAAAGTTTATCCTCAACCCCGGCAACACGTTCACCGCAGACCTGACACCAGTAGAAATTCAGGGCGCGTTAATGGCATTCGGAGAATACCCAATCTGGCACAACCGCACAGACAAGGCGCTAGTTAAAGATGAAGTATTAAAACGCAACGACCTGTGGTTGACTGGTTCAATGGTAGAATGTAAAGATGCACGTGACGCAAACGATGCAACAGTTCATGCGCTGGCTCACATGATGAAGATTCGACACAAGCCGACTCTTCAGGAATATTTTAAGAAAGAAGAGGAACTAATATAATGCCATACTACATCCGTAAAGATATGCCTGAGTGCAAAGGCGAATGGGCTGTTATCAGCGAGAACGAAACACTTCTCGGATGCCACCGCTTGAAGGCTGACGCAATCCGTCAGGCTGTTGCAGTATCAATTGAAAGCAATGAACCCTACGAAGGCGACTGGGAAAACCGCAACAAGCGCAAGTAGAATAAAAGAAAACCCCCGGCAAAAACCGGGGGTTATTCTTTACCCTATCTTATTGACAGGACTCGCATTGAAGCAAATCCATCGGGTCTACGGGAATTGAATACCCGCCAGCGTTGTCCATTTTCTCATCCATTAAGCAATTCTACCGGAGCCTAAACGATTCGCAAGTCTGACCACATACCGTCGCGTACAACGAAGGTTGTCATCCCAGAAACGGACTGTTCGCCACGATTATTGGTGAACCAAGACGAGCCACGGTCGGATGCAGACCCAACAATAATCCATTTCTTGTTGCCAGACTGCTGAACACGCATCGAATGGAAGTGTCCAGTCACCAGAATATCTGCGTGTGCGACAGGCATTTCACCGTGTGACTGACCTTGCCACCAAGAACCAATCTTGTCCGGCGAGCCAGCCTGATGACCGTGAACTACACCGATACCAGTATTAGAAGTAATGAAACCAACACTATCGTAATAATCTTCAGGAACGATAACCTCAATGTCACTTGATGCTTCAATAAGTTTTGCAATTACAATACCCCAATCATCATGCACGTCACCAGACGCAGCCTGCATACCCATGCGGTCGCGTGAATGGTTCGATGGTACAGCAACATAAGTTAGTTTAAAGCCGCCATCAGCAAGGAACTGCAGCCCTTTAATCATTGCCTTGTAAGCAAGCAGAACCTGCTTTGGCAGTGACAGGTCATTTGTTTGACGCTGGCTTGGAGTGTTGTAGAAGTTTTCGATAATGTCGCCACCATCAATAACCACAATCTCTTTCACGCCATTCTGTTCAGCCTCAGACTTTACATTCACGAACGACTGAAAAACCTGCTCCAGAGTTTCTTTGCTTCCGCCATTCCAGTCAGTCTTACCCAACTGGAAATCGTTGGCGAGAACAACCTGCGAACCGTAAGCGTTTTCTCTAATCAGATTAGTGTTTGCAGAGTTCCAACGGTAAGCATCAATTTGATTAATGGCAGCATCAATATCAAACCCGCCAGCCTCATCCTTCTTACGCTTACCCCACACCTTGAAAGCATTCAGAGTACGGATACCGTGCGCTTTAGAAGCCTGCTCCCACTCAGAAAACTTCCACTGATAATCCCAGTCGTCAGGGTTCAAACCTTTACTGATGATGAACTTGCGAACGTCATCAACAGTAAGCGACTTGTCCGATGCTGGAGATGAGCCATCAAACTCGCTGTCGGAAATTTCCCAACGAGCATTCGCTGGTGTGTCATCCTTTTCGTGTCTTTGCACGGTAACAGGCGCGTGTTTGAAGTGCCTACGAATAGAAGCCTCGGACACGCCAATGATATCAGCCCACTCACCGTTGGACTTTTCGTAGTCTAAAGTAATGTTGGACATTTTTGCCCAGACACACGTGATACATTCAGCCTTAGCCATAACGTTTCCCTCCTAGAGAACGGTTACAGTAATGCTACCACAAGTTATGGCATTTTGGTGATTATTGCCGAAACAATAATCGCAACCGCTGAACCAATACCAGCGAAACCCCACACCTTCATTTCAAGATTGCGGATACGAACCTCGTGGTCATCCAACATTTTAGGATGGTCGCCGAGCCGTGTTTCAATCTCCACAAGTTTCTGATAAACCTGTGTCAAAGTAATCCGCACAGCAGGTTCACGGGTTTCTTCCTGCTCGGGCATTATCCGATTGCTGCCCAAGTCTTAGGTCCAACGATACCGTCAGCAACTAATCCTTTAGATGTTTGGAATGCGATAACAGCCTTGTGCGTGTTTGGACCAAAGTCACCATCCGCTGCAGTGCCAACTTTCTGCTGCAAGTAAATTACGTGAGGCCCTTTAGAACCTTTTCTCAACAGCGGTCGTGGCGCTGCAGGTGCTGCAGGTGCTGCAGGTGCTGGCTTTGATTCAGCGACAGGCTTAGTGGCTGGCTTCTTCGCAGGCTTCTCGGCAGGCTTTTCAGCGGGCTTGTCGGCTGGCTTGTCGGCTGGCTGAGCAGAAAGGAAAGCCTCGTAGTCAAAGTTGCCAGCGCCGTTAACGTGCTTGCCCATAATACGCGCAGACAAGTGAAGGTGAGGGCCGTAGCCGCGCTCAGAACCCTTACCCGATGCGCCCGACAAACCAAGAACCTGACCCTGCTTAACAGCCTGACCGGGAGAAACATCAACACGCGACAAGTGCAAGTAATCAAAGTTGTAACCATCAGTGGTTGTGTCCAACCAAACCATACGCCCACCAGCACCGGCAATAGAAGTCGTAGTACCAACTACAACACCGTCAGCAACAGCAACAACAGGTGTACCAACACCCACAACATAATCAGTGCCGGGGTTTACCGAACCACGTGCCTTGTGTGCAGCAAAGTTATCTGAAATGCCAGCCTGAACTGGTCGAATAAAACGAGGCATTACTTATCCTTTTTGTTTGTTGTTTCAACTTGCTCTGCTGCGCGGCGCATACCAGAAGCAACATCTTCACGAGTCAAAGTTCCAGTAATGGTGATACGGTAACCAACCCAGCCGATAGCGACGAGCAAAGCGCCACCAAACACAGCCATAATACCCATAAGGGCATCGCCCATAATCCCGCCAACACCAGCACCTGCACCCAAAACAAATAGCAGCAAACCGAACGCTCTCCAGAGGAACTCGCCGGCAATTTTCAGGGCATCAACAAAGCGGTCTTTAAGTGTCATAGTAATACTAGTTTACCACAACTACCACTCAAGCCACGCCGTGTTTGAACTATTTCTAACATAAAAGTTTCCAGAAACCCAGTTCACGCCATCGAAAACTTGCGGTGTTCCATCAACCCATGCAGTACCGTTATAGATTTTACCATTCTGCGGTGAAGCAAGAGATGTTCCGAAAGCGTTTGTTCCAGTGTGGGCCGTCTTCACAGTATAGTTTGTGTTGTGCGCCGTACTCACGGCATTGATTGCAGCCAATCTAAAATCGTATGCGTTTGCAGTATTCAAACCTGTGACCACGGCAGATGTTGCCGCAGCCAAAGTTCCAGCAGGAGAACCTGTTGTGTTGCTACCGAATACACTCCAGTTGGCGGCGGTATTTGCCGCACTAGACAACTTGTACATAATACGCCAACCAGTAATCGCTGAACCACCAGTGTCTGAAGGGTGGGTCCAGTTCAGTGTAATCGAAGTTGAGTTTGTTACAGTAACTGCTGTAATGTTTGGCGCGTAAGGAACGTGCCTCCACGTAATGCTTGCACTGTTAGCGGTTGTTACCCAAGAACCGTTTGAAACACCTTCAACGAAAATTCCGTTAGGGTTGTAACTTGTGTTAGGTGAAGCGCCACGCCTCCACGTAATTGTTGAACCATTCAGTTTCTGAAAGCCATAGTAGTAGTTTCCGTTAGCATCGGTAGAAGTTTTAGCAAAGGCTGCATAGTTTGGCGTGTAATTAACTGATGATGCGGCGGTTATGGTTCCAGACTGCGAGCCTCCGTTACCGGCTGCATCGGTAGCAATCTGCAACTGCAATGTTGCGGTGCTTGCAGTAAAAGGCATGGTCAAGTTAGTGAACATAATTGGGCGAGAATAGTTATCGCCATAAGCGCCAGTCAACGCTGAAGCATAAGCATTGTAAGGAACGTAAAGTGATGTGTAATCGTAGCCAGCGCCGAAACTACTGAATGGAGAAAAAGTTGTGTTGCCAAGTACGCTTGTAACTTGACCCATTAGTATTTAATCCAAATATCTCCAGCAGCAGGGGATGTGGGCGTTGTCTGCTGCAGGTAAATCTTCTTACCTTGGGTACTCAAAAGTCCTGTAGTTGCTACATCTCCAGTGAAACTTGCACCCGAAAGTTTAGCCAAATCAATCAAGGCTGCCTGAACACTGGTTGCTTGTGCGGCAGTGATTGCGGCAAGTGATGCCGGTGTTGTTCCATCGGCGTAATAAATATTATCTGGTGATGTTGTAGGCATTATGCTCCTTCAGGTGGTGTTGGGAAAATTGTTTCAGCAATGTTTTCGCTGTTAGTTTCTAGTATATCGCGTAGCGCTTGACGGTATGTTGCCCATTCTGCGCGCTTTACTTCGGTGAGTGGCGAGTCGGGAAGTTGAGTCCAATCGCATTGCTGCAGAAGATAAAGTCTTGTTTGACGTATTACGTGTGCAATATCTTCATCGCTCATTGACGGCAATGCATCAATTATTAGCGGTTGAATTTCTGTTAGTTTCATTACAGTTCACACTCAACTTTCGTATCATCAAAGTTTAGCCAAGCACCGTTAGAACTTGAACCTGTGCTGGTGTAATACATATCACGACCAGAAAGCGTCAAGGTAACATTTGTGCCAATGTTTCCACCAGAACCCGGAGTGGAGATTGTTCCAACAATAACAGATGTTGGTGTTGCCCTCAGCAATTCACCTATTGGGTTACCAATAATTTTCCAAACGTTAGTGTTATCAGTTCTACCCAAAATTGTAATGTGCCTCTGGTAATATCTCCAGCAAGCGGCCTGCTCCTCGCTATAGGTTGAACCAGCCCGCAAAAACTTTGTTGCAGAACCACCCAACTCCAACTGAACACCAGCAAAAAGAGTTGTAGTTGAAGTGGCTGTAGCATCACGAAAAATTGATATACGATAACCGCGAGTAGCAAAAGTGCTTGGCGTAAAAGTTGCCGTGTACCTAGTCCAAGAACCAACAGTCATTGTTGGCGCGAACAAAGCGGTAGCATCAATGTTATCCGTAGTCCAGTTATCTGTCGCACTCGGATAGTAGGTTGCATAAGCAATCCCCTCAGTTCCAACTGTAGACTTAGCCCAAACTGAAAGAGTAACGGGCTGCCCGGCAAACTGTAAAGAATAAACTGATTCAATACGCTGCACAATTTCAGGGCGCGTTCCGGTAGTTGAAGCGAAAGAAAGCGAATATTGAACATCAGCATTTTCTGGAACGTCAGTAGATTGAGAAACAGTGTGCGTTCCGGCAGACCTAGAATGAATCCAACGGTCAGCAAGATAAACCGCATTAGTGGTTGACGAAGTGCCACGCTGCCAAAAATCAAAACCGCCGTTAATCAAAAAGTTTGGAGAAGAACGGGGGTTAGAAGAATTACTACTACCCGTGTTTGATGAGCGCGTAACGACCTTACCAAAGCGTATAGTATCCCAAACTCTCGTTAGTTCTCGCTCAACCTCATCTTTCCATTGACGGTCATCACCAACGGCACGAACATTATTAATGCTCATTACGCCTCCAGATATGGGAAAATGATTTGGTCTTGAGATTCATAAGAACCCCACACACCATCATAGTCTGCAACGTCTTGCCCTGTCCATAAAGTATCAACATCATCAACAGTAACAAAACGTTCAGCGCTCAAAGAAGTGCCAGCCGGACCAATTGTGTCAGAAGTAATTCGGTAAGTTGACAAACGATAATCAAACAATGAGCCAGACAACTCGCCCATATTGTTAACATCGTTGGTTGGAATTGTTGCAGACATTGTAACAACAGGACCCGATGCTTTTAGGGAAGCCCAAACTCCACGGTCATAGGCTGTGGTAACACTGTTAACGAAAGGGTTATTAATCGTGTTAACTGTTGCACGAGTGTATTTAATTCTATCAATTCCAGTAGAAAGTTCAAGTTGCTTATTGTCAAAATAAACGCCCGTGCCGGCAATGTTTAGTGTTGCAGTTTCTGCATCATCATAAGTTGCTGAAAGCCTGTAGGGTCCACCAGCCAAAGTTAATTCCTGAGTTGGTCCAGTAACAGTAATCAGAATAGCCCCAGCATCTTCAGGGTCAACAGTTGCAGAAACCCTGCCGCCATAACTCAACCACTCAGCAGGCTGAACAAGTATACCTTCAGAGTCTGTAACAAAATATGTTCCCGGCGCTGAAGGCCCAAGCACATCGGTTGGTGATGGGTCGAAAACGGTAATTGGGTTAACATCAAACCTTACCGGAGTTTCAGTAACACCATTAACTTCAACACTAATAATGTTATTGTTATCGTCAGCGGCATTATAGATTGAAGCCTTAACACGGTCGCCATACTCATCAATACTTTCACCAATAAAGAATGCATCAGTATAGGGAATGTTAATTTGCCTACCAGACAGCGTACTTGTAGGTGTAACCGTAGGCGATACTGTATAGTTTTTGAAATCAATCTTTCTAGCGCCAACTGCACGGACACCAATCACATCATCGTGAACATAGATTTCCTGAATACGGGCAGCGCAAGCCATCTGCAAATATTCCCAAAAGACACCCTTGTATGCCACCGTTGGAAGAATAGATTCTCCAACTGGCGTGTTGGGCAGAGAGATTTCAATATCAGAATCAACCTCATACTCGGCGGCAACATTAGCCTCATAAGTTGATGAGTTAACCAACTGATAGAGTGAACGGATGTTTCCCCTGATTTGAAAATAATCAAAGATTGGGGCCATACCAAAACTAAATGTTTGCGCAACGTTTACCACGGTTGAATAGTTTGATGTGTTGCAAATCTTTACATCAATATAGTATCTGTTGTTTGGACTGGTGTTTGTGTAGAAATGAATAAACACAGCCAACTCGGAATCAATATCTAAACCAGCAATACTTTGGGTTACACTGAACGGGGTTGAGGTTCCACCGGGAGCATAGATTCCCTGCAAAGTGATTGAATCACCGCTGTAACTAACGTTGACGTTGCATTCCAAATACCATTCGTTCGCCAAAGAGATTGGTTTACCATAAATATTGAAGTCAGTATCTCCACCGTTCAAGAAAGTTTTAAAAGCAACCTTAGAAGAAACAACTGTTGAGCCAGAGTTAGAACCTGCTGAAGAGAAAAACATTTTACCCAAAGCCTCATCAGCATAAACTTTATTGTTTATTCTTGTGAAAGAACCAACATCAATACTATGTCTAATATCCTCATAAGCATAGGAGATAGTTGAACCACCGGGGATTGGGTAAACAAACTCGGTGGCTGAACTTGTTGCAGGCTGATACTCGGCAAAGCCGTTAGCGTTTTTAATGAAAGAATAGTTATGACCATTCAAACTATAAAAGTCACCAACGGTTTTAGTTGTCCGAGCCTTGCGCAAAACTTTCTGCTCAAAATAGTCAAGCGCTGTAGCAGCATCGCCGCCAACAAGTGCCGGCATATCAATGTCAAGGTTGGTTGTGTCAAGAACGGTTCCGTGCGTCAAACGAACAGCAGCACCAGTTTCACTAACTGACTGAACAACACCGTGCAACGAACCAACATTATCAATTGTGGTAATAACATCATTGTTGATTGCCAGCAAAGAATTATCTTTAGCGCGCGCACCAAAAGAAACAGAACCAGTTGCCGAGCCGGTATCGCCAATTGCTACAGGTGTTGTTCCTTCCTGCACGGACCAGCCGGGTTGAATGTCGCCAATTGACCCAGTGCCGGTCATTGAAATGTTTAACGCCATGCGCCAACCTCAACCAAAGTTGTGTTCATACCTTTACGTGGCGGGTCAATGTAAACATAGTTTTCAACAACAGCCTCGTCAGCGAAAGACAAACCCGTATGGCCTTCACCAAACATATGGTTTGTTGGAAGTGATGGTGATGTACCAGTCTTGTAAAGTTGAGCCATCAAAGAAGTTAACTTAATCGTTGATGATGCCGTGCTTGTTCTTGTAATGTAAACTTTTACGGCTTGATAAGAAGAGCCAGCAAATGCGGCATTCATTCTTGTTGATGCTGTAGGGTCAAGCAAAGTCAAATCAACCGCTGTTCCATCAGTTCCATCAGTATTTATTGGCACGACACGGAGGACAGCGGTTCCGGTAAGAACTGAACCAGAAGCACCAATGTTGAGAGTGTGTGTTGGTGGGATGGGGATGTAGGCAACACCGTTAGCCTTTGCTGGAACAGCGTTTGCCGCTGAAGTTACAGACCATGTTGCCGAACGTGGTGGCTGATTGTAAGTGTTCGATGTTGTGGCGGAAAAGGTTGGTGTGGTGTCGTAAAGGTTTTCCCAACCCTGCTCAATCAGACCCGGCGAAGCCCAAGCGGGAGCAAAGAGATTAGTTTCAAAAGCATAAGGGTCAGCGAATTGGATAAGACCAGAACCGTAAAACCCAGAAGCATAACGAGTATAAAGACTAATCCCGTCAAGGTCTTTAACAGGCCCATTAAAGTTGAAAGTATAAACTTTACGCTTCTGATTAGACCGGACAACATCAGCACCACCATTCTCAAAAGCAATCGTTTCAGTGTAACCACTGTTGCTTACCTGTGCGCCAGACAAAGGCGCTGGACACCATTGCATTTTAACTCCGGGAATACCGAACCAGATTTGCCTAACCATTTAGGTATCCACCTTCCGCTGTAACAAGTTTAGAACCGTTCGCACTTGCCCTCGCAATTTCGCGCGAATCTACTGTAATAACAATATCACCAGAGCCGCCATTGCCTCGCAACAGCGCACGGTCTTCGGGGGATAGGGCAACCATCATGCTTGAAGGCGCTGATGCTTGAGTAACTGCATATGCTGGCGTTCGCATTTGCATAAGGTTGTCGAAGAATCCTCTTCCATAGTTTCCAACAACTTTAGCGGGCATAACGTATTCACCACGGTGAACAACACCAGCAACTTGGTTAACGTCACCGTTTCCGGTGTAGCCACCTTCCTTTAGGAACTTGAGGCTAATGCCACCACCTCCACCACCAGAGCCACTAATTTTAACGGTGTTAACATTGATGTCCAAAGCAGCCAGCGCTGCGTCAAGGGCATCTTGGAAAGCGTTACCCGCGCGCGAGCCGGCAGCAGATGCCTGAGCAGCAAATTCGTTAAGAGCCTGCAAAGCAGGGTTTGTGTTTGCGGTAACGGTAATGTTACGGGGTATTCTATTGACAACAGTAATCATGTCATCAAATGCCGCAGTGTAAACACCGACTTCTTCAGTGCTGTAACCTAAAGCAACTGCTTGGTCAAGGAACTGCTGTTTTGCGCGAGCAGTTGCGGCAGCAATCTCACCCTGAGAAGCGCCAGATGCCGCCAGTGAAACAATGTAGGACTGATATTGTTGCACAAGTTCTGCAAGTCTTGCCCTGTTAGCAATTGCGGCCTGACTATTTCCTTCAAGTTCTGTTGAAGATTCTGCAGTTGCGTCAGCAATGTTTCCCTCAACCTTAGCGATTTGTGCGCGCAGCCTGTTAGCCCTAACAGTATCGCCAAATGCTTCAGCAACAGAAAGGAAGTATTCAAGTACACCTTTGTCGGCGTTGAGTTCATCAAGTTCAGCCTTAGCCTGCTTGACACTATCCGCTAGGTCTGCCCACGTTTGTGCGATATCATCAGCGTTTAGTTGCGACTGGAATCTAATATCAAACGCGCGGCTAAACACGCCCTGCAAATCACTTGCATAATCGGCAAGAGTTTTTACCTGACGAGCAGCGCCACCAGCAGCCTTGCCAGCGTTCTTCATTCCTGCAGTGAATGCACCGAAGTCAATGTTTGCAACAGCGCCCTTAGCGTCGCCACCAAGGTCTGCAATTGTGTTGTTCAAGTATTGAACCGCAGCAGCAGAAGCATAACCGTTAGCCTCAAGGAATGCCAAGAAAGCAGTAAGGTTTGCAACTGCTTGACTTGCTGGACCGCTTACACTAATGATTGATGCAATTGTTGTCTGCATCTCATCAGAAAGTCCAATCGCGCTTGCGCCACCTTCTGCAAATGATTCACCAAGTGCATACAGTGATGAAACCATTTTACGAATTTTGTTTGGGGCAGCAAAAACATTTGCAACCATGTCACTAATGTCTGAATCGGTTAGGTCGGCCTCAATACCCAAGTCCTGAAGTGAAGACTGAGCCAATGCGTTAGTCTGCGCCCATTCTTCAGTTGCGTTAATGGCATTGTCTACGCCGTTAGAGTATTCAGTTAATGCTGTTGATGCCGCAAAGTAATCTGGCAATGAAAGTTCACCACTGTTGAGAAGGTCGTTCATCGCCTTCTGAACATAATCGCCAGCGCCAGCGCCAGTCATTCCCAAACCAATTAGTTTACTGAAGTCAAAGCCGACCTTCTGAAGCGCAGCCATAATTTCAGGGTTGCTTGCAATCTGCTGAATTTTTTCGTTGGAAACAAACTGGTCAGTAAACCACTGAGTTGAAGCCTCGCCGAATGCCAAGTCTTGCGCAGCCTTACGAACACCATAGATTGCTTCTTTAGTGTCATCATAAGCGCCTGCAAGTTTTTGCGCCGCGATACGGCTTTCGAAAGTTTCCTTTGCGCTATCTGAAAGTGCAACCTGTGTTGCGTAAATTGCTTCATTGGTTTCAAGGAATGCTTTAGTGTCAGCCTTAACCGCATCGATAAGTCCACCAATATCACCGAAGTAATCTTTAGCCTTCTGTGAAGCGGTCTTCATCGAAGCGCCAACCGCGTCAATGGCAAAACCAATGCCAACCAGAACCGCACCAACAGCCGTCGCTATCAGAAGTGAGCGAAGTGCAGTCTTTAAAACTTCAGAACTTACAGCAACACCGAGCATCGACCTGCCAAGAGCGGTGTTTTGAAGCGCAGCCTTGTCAGCAGCAACACCTTGAATGAATGTTTCTGCTGCAGCGGCTGCAGTTTCTGTTTTAAGAAGACCCATAGCAGTTCTGAGAAGAAGGAGAACCTGCTTGAATGCAATTACCGATGTTGTGATTTTTGTAAAAGCGCCAACAAGAAGGCTTATCACGCCAAAGGTAGCCATGAACGCGCCAACAATAACAAAGAATCCTTGAGCAACAGGATTTCTTAGTAGGTTAGTAAAACCAACAACAAGGTTATTTACGGTGTCAACAAGACCACCAAAAATATTTGCCCCCTCGCCCACACTCGCAAACAGCAAACTAAAGTTGTTGCCAAGGCGTTCAAGTTTAGCGGCAACTGTATCAGCAATTTTTCCATACTGGCTATTGATTTCAATTCCAGTTTCAAATGCCAAGGAACTATCAGCCAACAACTTCTCAAGCAACTCAAGGTTTTGTGAAAGCCTAAGAATTGCGGGAACGTCACGCACGGAAGTAATGCCAATATCGTTTAGTACCTTAGCGGCATTTGCTCCTTCAAAAGATATTCCACGGAAGAACTCAACCAAAGCCTGAGATGAATCATCCTGCCAAAGTTGAGTAAATGTTTTACCCGTGGAAGCAACAAGACGGTCATACTCCTTAAGGTTCGCGCCGCCCAAAGAAATTGCTGAGTTAATGTTAGCAAACAAACGAGTAACAAGACCACGAGAAAGTTCGGGTGTTGTACCAAGCGAAGCAAGAGTTCCAGAAAGGGCAATAACTTCAGACGCACTGAAGCCGGCAGCGTTACCGATGGCAGCAATCTGCTGCGCCGTGTTAATGATTTGAGATTCTGTTGCAACAGATTCAGTACCGACCTTAAGGATTGCTGAACCAAGTTTTTGATACTGACCATTAACTCCATCAATAAGTTCACCAAGACGACCGAACGCTGTGGCAGAATCGGTAACTGATACGTCAGTTGTAGCAGCAAACTTAGCAACGTTGGCAGTAAAGTTTGTTAGGCTAGTATTTGAAACGTTCAACTGACCACCGAGTGTACCAATTTTTGCCAGTTCCTTAAAAGCAATTGGCAGCGTTTGAGCCAAATCAATAAACTGGTCTTTAAGGGCAGCCGCTTCTTCGCCAAATGTTCCTGTCGTGCGTCGAACATCAGCAAATTCTCGGTCAAGGTCAATTGCCGCTTTTGCGGGAAGTGCAACTGCAGCCAGCAAAGCAACACCAGTAACCGTAGCAGTTCTGGAAACATCGTAAAGCGCGTAACGAATACCAGCCAAAGATTTAGAAACAACAACCGCATCAAGTTCAAGTTGCTTATATGCTGATGTTAAAGTTTTAACACCTTTAGCATCAGTTTCATATTGTGCAATTCCAGCGCCAGCAGCAATCGCTGGAAGGTTAAAGGTCTTGCTAACCGCAGCAATCTGCGCGTTCTTAAGTTTCTCTGCCGCAGCAAGACGTTCATCTGCAGCATTCTTTTTGCGCTCCGCAGCAAGGTCGCGTTCAGTCTTAGCAAGACTTTCAATAGCCCTTTGATACTGAATAACCTTATCTCTTGAATCCGGGCTGAGAACCGATGAAGCGCCACCAGTGGTTACTCCCTTAGCGGGAAGTCCACGTGTTGATTCAATAACATTAGCAACACGGGCATTGAACGTTGTTGTTCGCTCACCCTTTTGGCGCTCAGTTCCCTGAAGTTTTTTATCAAGACGCTGAAGCGCTTTTTCGTATTGCTCTGCAGCCTTTTGTTCAGACTGAAGACTTGTAACAACCGTACTGGCGCGTTTTTTTGATGCGGCAGAAACCTTTTCAATAGAATCAGCGGCTTTGCTGCCAGACTTAACAATGCTACTATTGAAAACATCAGTAAGCGCAAGGGCTGCATCCTCTACAACCGATAGGGCACGAGCAAGCCGCTTCAGCGCTTCATCAGCAGCAGCAACATTGACGGATACGCCAATATCAATATCAGCCACGCAAACCTCTAATCAGTAGAAAGAACCTAATAACATTCTACACTATGAGGTCTTCTTACCCTGAACAATATTTCTGCGAGAATCATCAGCAACCATAATAAGGCCCTGCTTGCGCGACTGCTCCTCAAGCCATTCAGAACGGGTTGGCATTTCCCCACCATCCATAACGCGAGGTTCGGCAATATAATATTTACCCGGAGTTGACTTCTTCTTTTTACTATCAGCATCCTGCGCTCGCTCAATCGCTGCACGTGACTTAGACACTCTTGCTTTGGTATCAAAAGTTACACGGTCAGACTCATCAACCCAAATGGGGATGCCGTCACGATACCAGTCTTGCTTCATAAAGTTTGCTTTAAGAAGTTTGTAATCCCATTCAGTCCATTTAGTGTGTGACACATCGTTAAATATGACCGCTGTTGGCGGATGCCCAATCTGAGCAGCCGCCTTCAGCATTGTCGAAATAAACGAATGGTCAGGCCACGTTAGGACTTCTGTAAAAAATCCTCGTTAACCTCCATCATGAAGACGGCAGTTGCTACACGAAGTTTTTCAATAGCCTCAGTAACCTTAGCAACTGATGCAAGTGGAAGCATAGAACGCATTGCGCTAATGTCGGTGAAGCCCAAGTTTTCTTGAATGTTACCTTCAGCGTCTTCAATCTTCTGAATGGAAGCCTGCCAAAGTAGGTCGGTGAAAAGTTCATCACGCTCAGGTGAATCCTTTTCTTCCTTAACCATTTCACCATTCACCGGATTGATTTCACGTGAATGCTCTACTGGATACTTCTTGCGAGCCTGCTTCAAGAGGGATGACCTGCTTGATTCAGACATACCAACAACGTGAATAGTAATTGCAGATGACTTCATCTTTTCAATAACTTCTTCACGCTGTGTAGTTAGTTCTTCAACTTCGCTTTCACTCTTTGTTGTTTTAATCTTTGCGTCAATCTCGCCACCAAGGTAAGCGGATTCTTCATCAATATAAATTTTTATTGAATCTTTTGGATACGCACGTTCGCGTAGTAGGTTAACAATGCTGAAAGTGCCCGGTTCTTTAGCGGCATCAACAATGTCTTTTACTTCATCAATAACTGATTCGTTTTCCATTTAAACCCTCCTAGGTTTGTCTAACAAATACTATCACACAAAAAGAAAACCCCCCGCTATTGCGAGGGGTAATCTTTTATGATTTCTTAGTCGTTGACCAAGCAAGTGTCGGTCGTTCCATCTGCCTCATATGTTGCAGTAACGGTAACCGTTGCGGTTGTGATTGCCGTGACAACACCACCATTTGAAACCGTTGCAGCAGCAGGGTTACTTGAGGTGTACTTGACACCGTTGGTGTAGTTTCGACCTCCAACAGTTGTCTTGAGCGGGGCAGATGCTCCAGCAGCAAGAGTCAATGTCGAAGGTGTAACAACGGTTGTTCCGCCACCAACAACAGTGCGAACAGCAAGGTCGCCCTGCGGCAAGAACGTGATGGTGTAACGGAATGCTTCTTCTCCAACAATGCTTTCAGCGTAGCCGTCAGTCATAACCTTGAAGACGTGAACTAGTTCACCTGTAGCAGCCGTAGCAGCCGCCTCAGCGCCATCAATACGGATGACCATGTAGCCAGCCGTGCGGGGTGCGTCAAGCGCGTCATACGTGAGCGAGTAGGCGTTTCCTGCGTCACCGAAAGCGCCGGGGTAGTAGAAAGAAACTCCACCACCAAACTGCGCTGCACCACGGTCGGAAACTTTACCAATAGCCGTGATAGCCGGGTCATCAATTGTGTTCGAAGCCTGAAGGCCAAAGTCAAAATCGTTCCACGAAATTGAATCCGAAATGTCAAGGCAAGCGTTGATTTCAGCGGCTGTAGGGTTCTGCCATTCAGCGAATGCGTTAGGCAAAGCCCACCAAACGCGGATGTTTCCCGATGCGGGAACCTTGATATCAGTCATTATGAAGCCACCTCGTAGTTCCAGTTAACGAAGTCGTTGTTCAGGAAAGCCTGATTAATGCGAATGTTT
>JAUKPS010062112.1:0-41470 GCA_032273165.1 Chlorellidium tetrabotrys | reverse complement strand
ATTTCCGGCAAAGAGGCAAAAACATTTCACACCCCCCCTACCCCTCGACGCTGGGCCCTGAGCCTCTCCTGCAGGCTCTTGCCGTCATGGCAGTCATCGCAGAGGCCCTGGGTGTTCTCCACCTCATCCTTGCCACCCTCGGATAGCGGGACGATGTGATCGCGCGCTGTAGCCAACTTGACGAGCCCTTTGCCCTGGCACTGGACGCACAGCGGGTTGGCCTCAAACAACTCATCACGCATCGCTTGCAGGCGCCGGCCTGTCACGCGCTTGGGTGCATCGGGGCGCTTTGCCCAGGATGCACGCGGATGCTTGGCGCACCGACCACTGCCGTCACGCACCAGGGCACCGCAGCCTGGGTGACTGCATGGCCTGGGTGCTGCGATGGGCATTAAAAAACCCCGTCAAGTGCGACCTTGCGGGGTTGTGTGTGGATTGCTGTGATGCTTTGGAGCGTTCGTTGGAAACAGCTTGCCTGAAATGTAGCGACAAAGTCTAGGGAGTAAAACTCCTTTCTTTCTTTGCGTTACGCTCAACAAACCAAGTTTGCACCGCCTGATCGGCCACGCACAGCAGCGCCTTAATGGTTGATTCCGCCTTGCCCATGTGCAGCGCCGACTCCCGAGCGGTCAAACTTTGGATGTACGTGCACTGCAGCACGGCGTACAGATGAGGCCGGGGAATCCTGAGCGACTCAACGGCGTCGTTCGTAAGCGCCGCGTCGCAGTCGTCGACCGGGATGATCGCCTCTCGATACCCACCGTCGACCACCTCGTTGAGGAACGATGAGCTTGTGGGATATCCGAGACCGCCGGCATCCTCTCGCGCCTTCCACAGCGCCCAGTTCTGCAACCGCATTTGCACCCACTTAATTCGCGCCATTGACTTCCTTGTCAAATGCCGCGCGCACCTTGGCCGCGTACACGTGAAACATTGCCGACTGCTCATGCGTTCGGTGGAAAGCAGCCTCATCCCACCTGCCCAAGCCTAGGCGCACACCCATGGCCTCGACTGCTGGACGGCTATCGTCCCAGTCGAGTGCAGACATCGGCACGGCCGGGTCGTCACTGTCAAGCCAGCGGGATTCCTTGAGGTACTTTCCCGGCGCCTCGATGAACCCGCCCTTCCACTTGCGGCTCTCCCGCTTGGCCAGCACATCGGCAACGATCACCGACGCCACGCGGTGCAGGCGCCGGCGGCGCCAGACCTTGAGGCATCCGGCGCGCCCGTGTTTGCTGTCGCAGTTCGGCCAGGCGGCCCAAAAGTCCGGGAAGCCGCCTGCCGTGTCTTCCTGGTCGACGGGCCCCGCATCCGGCTCCGAACCCGCTTTCGGCCCCGCTTCATCGGGAGGGTGCCGTCCCCCTTGGGGGGTAAGGGGGGTTTGGTTAATGATGATTAATGATGGTTTGGGTGCAACCGGCTTCACCCGTGGATGCTCGATATTGCACCCGTCAGTACCAGAAATTGCACCCGTGCCGGACGAGTTATCCACAGATTCCACGGGTGCAAAATTTGCACCCGTGGACAAAGGGATCGGGTCGCCACCGGCCAACCACTCCTCGCTGATTACATAGGCGTTCGTCTGACCACGACGGCCGGTCGACCGCTTGTCCAGGACAAGCCAGCCGGACTTGATCATGGCGCTCAGCTGGTACTGAACGGCACGCTCACTGCGCCGCGTTTTCTTAGCCAGGGAAGCAACGCTCGGGAATATGTGGGTGCCATCATCGTGGGCATGATCTGCCAGGGCGAGCGCAAGCAGCATCTCGCTGGCATTGGGATAGCGGTCAAAGACTGCCGCCATAACTCTTACTGACATGCGGCAATCACCTCGCCCAACTTGCAAATACCGCGTTCCATTCGGCGATGGTGGACTCCGGGATCTCGGCACCCTCGGCCGGCGCATATTCGGCCACTGGTCGGTTGCGGTACTCCACCTTCCGCTGCCGCACTATGACAAGCAGGCCGGCGTCCTTCATATTTTTGATGGTTGCTTTTGCAGCTTCCCGCCCTACGCATGAGCGCGCAATCAACTCGCGCATTGTGGGCGACCTGGTGACAGTAGTCAGGTCCGCCGCCGCCTTGAGAAGCGCCAGCCTTGAATCTCCGGCAGGCCTCATCGCTGGGCCTCGCTTCGGTCGGCCGGTTTACCGGCGTTGTGAATTGCCGTCAAGTTCACCAGACAGGCCTGGCCCTTTGCCACCAGCATGCCAAGGCGCGTTTCAACGTCTCGCAGCTCATTGGCCGACACCTTCTTGTCCGCCAGCGCCTCCGACGTGACCGACATGAAGGCTCCGAATTCTTGCGCCGCGTCGGCAAGGCACTTGAACGTCACATTGCCGTCGCTCACAGACTCCGGCAAAGGCACAAGCAGCGCACCAGCGTTCGCGGCCGCGGCAGTGATCGGCGCGAGGGAGTCCGGCACCTTCGCCGCCTGGCAAAGCTCAACGAGCATCTCCTCCTCTTCAACGAACCAGTTGTAGCCCTCGACGCCTGTCAGTTTTTTTCGGAGGGTGTCGGCGCGGATGCCCATGTTTTTTGCCAGCACCTCCATGTCGGGATGTCGGCGGGCAAGCAGGTACGCCGCTGTGCGTCGGTTCATAGCCAAACTTTCGTAAATTGGGGATAGATGCGCCGACGTTTAATCGGCAAACTTGAGACATGAACAAAGACAACCCCGCTCTGAGGTCGAACCGCCAGAGCTGCGTCACAGGGCATGGGGCGTCAGACCCCGTGATCCGTATAACGCCCGCTGGCGCGCGCCTTGCGGTCCTCGGCGCGCCGGACTTGGTGCCGCCGCTCGATCAATCCGTCGCGCGCCGCTTGCGCCATTGCGCGATCCAACTCACTACCTTGGGCGTCCAGCCCTTCGGCACGAACGCCTGCACTCCCGTTTGGCTGGATTTGTTCGTCGCAACGCCGGGTCCGTTCACGGCCTCGCAGGTACTCAAAATCTGCCATCTTGTCCGGCCTCAGCTCCTCACACGTGACCAGGCGCTCGGTGAATTGCTCGACGGCAACGCATCGCTCGAAGGGTACTTGTTTGACTTCGGTGCACCAATCCGACACTACGGGCGGCTCAACACCCAAAAACCTAGCCAGTTTTGCGGCCCGGCCACGCTTTTCCGACGTCCATTCGTGAAGTTTCATGCGGGAATTATTAGCCATTGGTTTATTACATGTCAATAGCCATTTGCGAATTCCCGAGATTAGCCATTGGCAATGTAATTGCCTACATGCAACCAGTCGCAGAAACCCGTAGAAACCGTCTTGAAATCTTGATTGAGCAGCATGGGAGTGCGGCCGCGCTAAATACAGCTCTCGGCTGGACGCGAACCGACCCCAAACTCGCACAGATTCGAAATGCCAACCCCAGACCAGGCAGAGACAAGCCCTACCAAATGGGCGACGCAATGGCTCGCCAAATTGAAGAGACACTCAACCTGCCCAACGGATGGATGGACACCCCTCCCGGCGACGAATACCTACCAAACGACGAAAGGATCCGTCGAGTGGTCAAAGTGATGGAAGCAATGCCAGGGTGGCAAATCGAACAAGCATTAAAAATCATTGATACGATTGCTGAACCAACCCACAAGGGAAACGGAACCGAGGGCTGAGTGCAAACACCGCGGCGCCCCATTTGCGTTGGCTCGATATCTCGATCAAGTCGCCAGTAACACGACGCGGTTCTACAGTACCGGAGGGGATACAGATGCATAAGCCTTTGACAATACTAGTGGCGCTAACACTTGCCGGCTGCAGCGGCACAATGCGCATCCCAAACACAGCCGAAGGCTCCAAAGTCAGCGTCGGCGGGAAGAGCATCCTCGTCACACGCGATGCCAACACTTGGTACGCTGCACACGCCGACTACTTGCCGAATAATCTGGTAGTACCGGAAAGTGAATTCCTACCGCGCAAGATAGCGTTCATTGAGGCCATAGAAACGACTTCAGGGTGCAAAGTTGTTGAATCCGCGCTAAGTTTCGGCGCCGCGTCGCTTCAAGCATTCGTGAAATGCTAAGAGCTACCCTTTAAGTAAAAAGACCCCGACTCTCCTCGATTTCCGCTTAGGCGATGGCTCTCGTCGATACTTCGCCATAAATAATTAACCATTGGCTATTGACACTCAATAAACCAATGGCTAATAATCGGCCCCGTAACCACACGGAGGCCGAAATTGCAGACCCAATCCCACCCAACGCCCGCCCCGGGCGCCCCCATCGCCGGTAGCGGCCTCGCGCTGATCCCCTGCACCCCCGCCGTGGCCGAGGCCATGCACAGGCTGCAGGAGGCAATCCTCCACGACGCCCCGTACTTGCCGGCCGGGTCCATCGTGATCGTGCCCCGTCGACCGTTCACCGAGTTCCGCGCTCTTGAAGCGCAATGGGGCGAAGTTCTCACGTTTGGCAACCGCGATGATCAATTGACCTGCAGGCACTACAACGAGGCCAGCGACTACATGTCGCCCCTCTTTTGGTATCTGGAACAGGAGCGCCGCGACACGAACGGTAAGCGCTGGACCAACTGGCTGGGCGCCCATGTGGTTGATGACTTCGGTCAACTGGCCCCGGTGCCGCAATGAGCCGCCGAACCGCCGATCTGCTGGCCAAAGCCATTACATGGTTTTGGGCCATCGTTGCCGCCTTCCTCGTTGCCGCGTCCTGCAATCTGGACAAGTAGCCATGACCACGCTCAGCATCAAACCAGTGACGCGTGAGACCAGCGCATTTGTGCGCGACCGAGGCGTACGACCCGTGATTGCCACGATCACCGGCAGCATGCTGGTCCTGCGGGCCAAGGGCCTGCGCACCCGTGAATACCTCGACATCGGCGGTTGCTACGAGATGGCTGTCAAACAGCGCATTCAGCAAGCCAAGGCCGAAAAGCGCGCCGCCCGCCGGCGCCGCTGATCCCCTCCCCCACCACGCCCAGGAAATACCATGCCCATCCTCGACCCGACCCAATGGCTGCTTATCGGCCTCACCCTCCCCCTGATCGCCCTGCTCTGCATCAGCACCGCCCGACGCCAGTACTGGAAGCGCATCGCACGCGGCAAATACCGCACCGCCAACGGCACGCTGATCGAGCGGCAGTCGGCCAAAATCCTGCAGCACCCCATGGCAACGCGCCGGGCGACCTTCGGCCACCAGGTGCCGCCGTTCCGCCCGCCCGGATCAACCGCGCCCACCACGCTTATCAACGTGGCGCAGCTCGAAGGCCGAGGCGTCGCGGCCGCTCTGCATGACATGGGCCACGGAGGCGTGCGCAAGCCAGGGCCATACACCGTTGGCACCCTTGAGCACATGCACTGGAGCCGCGGCTACAACCGCACCTTCCGAGCCAAGGTGATCGACATCCAGACCGTGCAGACGTCTGCACTGAGCGACGCCTAAGCGTCTGCCATGGCCACCGCCGCCCCCGCCGTCACCATCAAGGTTCGCGTCTACCTCACCAGTAGACCGACTGAATGCACCACGGGCGCGACCCTGGATGCGGTGCGCGGCATCCTGCTGTCCGGCCGGGACACCAGCGGTTTGCTGGCCGGCGACTTCCGCGGGCAGTGGCTGGGCAACCAGGCGATCGGCTTCCTTCGCGATCACCACGAAGAGCTGCGCCCAGGTCGCTCCCTGGACCTTGAAATCACGCACGTGCGCGCCGTCAAAGACGAACACCGCGCCGAGATCTGCAGCTGCGAACTTGCCCCGCTGGCGCCCAGCTGGATCAAGCACGAAGAAAAGCTTTCCCTTTCCTCCACCACCGAGAAATCAGCATGAAATCCATCACCATCGTGATCATGGAAATGGATGGCGGCAAGTGTGCCGTCATCACCGACGCGGGCCCACCCTCCGTGGGCGCCGCCAGCAGCCCGGCCTACAGCCTGGCTACCGACTGCCTGCGCACCTGCAAGGCCCAGGCCAGCAGCGTGCAGTACGGCCAGGCCAGCGCCGCCGAGTGCGGCCAACTGGCCATCGCCCAGGCGGCGCAATGAGCGAAGACGACGACCAGGACCTTGAGGTGGTCCAGCGCGTCGGCTCCGCAGCCGCTGCGCCCTCCATCAAAACCAACGCACCGCGCAGCGTCTTCGACTGGCGTCCGGCCGGCGCCGACCTGCCCGACGCAACGCCCCCCCCCAATCCTGAAAGCACCTCCATGCCCAAGACAAAGAGCGCCCCCAAGACCCGGCCCGACTCTGGAGGCAACGCCTCCCCACAGGCCCAGGTCTGCAACACCCTGGCTACTCGCCCAGGCAGTTGGCCCTATGCCGAGCTCCGCCAGGCATGCAACCAGCTCGACGATGACCAGTTTCGAAATGCCATCTACAACTGCGCGAAGGCAAAGCGCATCCGCCGCAACGGTCACGCCTTCGAGCTCACTAAAGTTGGCCGCGAGTTCGCCGGCATTGCGGCTGTAGGCGATGCGCTGAAGCCCAAGGCCCGCAAGGCAGTAAAGCCCGGGCGCACCGCTAAACCAGCCAAGGCGACGCGCAAAACCGCACCGAAAGGCCCAGACACCAAGGTCCCGCGTAAGGCGGCAAAACCACGGCGCGGATCGTTGTCTCTCGTCACCAACGTGACCCGCGCGCCCACACCCGTCGGCGCCCGCGATCCGTGGGCACTGATCACGACGGTAGATGTGCAGCCCGTACGCTTTGCCGCCTTCAGCGATGGCTCCTTCATGGTCGAAAAGAACGGCGCCCAGGTCCTGCTGACGGCCCAGGAGCACAGCGACATGCGCGCCTACCAGGAGCGCATGCAATGAGGCGCCCCACCATCATTGGCCTGACCGGACCCAAGGGCGTCGGCAAAACCACCGTGGCCGAGCTGCTGTGCACGCACGCCAAGTTCAGCGGCATGGCTTTCGGCGACCTGCTACGCCACGAGGTCTGCGACGCGTTCGGCGTCGACGAGGAGCTTTTTACCCGACGCGACCTGAAAGACGCGCCCACCGACGCCCTGGCCTTGCAGCGCAGCGTCAAGCACGAGTTCAACGGCGTGATCAATCGCCACCTGGCCGACGCGTTCGTGCACATCGACCTGCAGACGTTGTTGACAGCGCCACGCAGCCCACGCGAAATCCTGATCATGTGGGCCGAGGTGTACCGCAAGCCGCATTTCTCGAAAGAGTATTTTTCGCGCAAGGTGGTCAGCAAGGTCTACCTGGAGCAGTCGCAGCACCAGTGGCGTCACGTGATCCACGATGTGCGCTTCCCCGTCGAGGTCAAGGCCATCAAATCAATGGGCGGCGTGATCTGGCAGGTCAAGCGCCCGGGCATCGTGGTTGACGCCGCCGACGCCACCGAGACCAGCGGCACTGAATACAAGCCGGAGGTCGTCATCAACAATCAGCACGACATCAAGCACCTTCAGGCCCTCGTCCTGGGCGAATGGCTGCGCAAGGAAACCGGCCTCGGCTGGAAAGACATCGCCAGCATGGGCGTGGTGGCCGTCAACGAGATGTCGTCATGAGCGCGTTCAACCTAGTCCCCGCCTGGAAGATGCACAGCATCCGGGCGAGGCAGCAAAACGCCCGGCGCCAGGCTAGGACAGCAGCCCCGGCGCCCTTCCGCCTGGCCGAGCTTTCACTGGTCACCAGACACGTCTTCCGGCTGATCGCCCGCCACACCGGCATTGCAATGCTCGACCTTGAACGCAAGGCCGATCTGGATACCTATGCCCGCCCCCACGCCGACGAGCTCGTGCTGCACGGCCTGGTGTCGCGTCTGGACGGCCGCTACTCCATCACGCCTGCAGGCCTGCGCGCCCTGCAGGCCGGCACCGCCGAGGACCAGGCATTGGCCCGGCAGGCGCCCACATCTGTTCGCAGCGCTTAACCCCCACCTTTTCCACCGGAGAACACCATGGCAAAAGCCAACAAATACACTAATCTGCCGCCCACGACCCTGGTGCGACTTCTACCATCGCTACTTGCCCTCGACGGCGAAGCCCACGCCCACGCGGGCCAAGAGGTAACACTGATCGAGCGTACGGGGAAGGACTCCTACAAAGCCAGCACGGCAGACGACACGATCATCGTCGTGCATCAAGGCGATTGGGGTCCCACGGCCGGCGAAGCCGCAGCCATGGTGGCACCGGTTCTCGCTGAACAGTTGGCGGCGATCGCGCTTTACACCGACCCGACGCTCAACGTCGTCCAGAACATTGAGCTCGACTTGATTGACGACTCGCCTTTCCAGTCTCGCAGCGTCTACCCCGAGGAATACATCCAGAGCTTGGCCGAATCCATGAAGGTCGCCAGGATGATCTCGCCGATGCTTCTGCGCCCCAAAGCAGGTGGGCGTTTTGAGAATGTCTTCGGCCACTGCCGCAAACGTGGCGCCAAGCGGGCCGGCATGAAGCATGGTCCCGCCATCGTGCGCGAATTAAGCGACGCCGAGAGCGCTCAGCTGCAGGCCATCGAGAACCTGCAGCGCAAAGACCTCGACCCGATCGATGAAGCTCGGAGCTTCGCCGACTACATCAAGGCGCACAACTGCACCAAGGATGAGTTTTGCCAGCGCACCGGCTTAAGCCGCACGCTGGTCTACAACCGCCTAAAGCTCTCCACCCTAATACCGGCGGGGTGCGACGCGATGCGCAAAGGCCTGATCAAGGCCGAGGTGGCCACCATGATCGCCCGCGTACCAGGCGAAAAACAGCAAACCTACGCGCTCAAGATCATCCTGGACAACAGCGCCAGGACGCCGGACGAGCCGGACGAGGTAATGACAGTGCGCCGGGCGCGCGCCTTCCTGCGTGAAAAATTCACGCTGGACTTGAAGGATGCCATTTGGGACAAGGCCGACGAAACACTCCTGGAGCCTGACCGTGCAGTCGCCTGCACTGTATGCCCCAAGCGCTCGGGCGTCGACAAGATTGTCTACGTCGACCTATTGGGCAAAGAGCATTCATGGTCTCGCACGCCCGGCGGCGAAAACGTGTGCACCGATCCATCCTGCTTTGACGCCAAGAAAACTGCGCAGCTCAAACGCAACCAGGCAGCCCTGGAGGCGAAAGGCAAGACCGTCATCGCCGGGAACAAAGCCCGTCAGATTATCAGCGCCGAAGGCAATGTGAAGGCCGGCTATATCGCCTTGAAGGACGTTAAGGCCGAACTCACCCGCATCAAGAAAACGAATCCCGAGGCCGTGATCGAAGTTGCGACAGCGCAGAACCCTCGCAACGGCAAGACGGTCGAGGTGGTCAAGTTGTCCGCGCTGCAGGATGCAGGGGCCAAGGTCACCAGTCCGGAGGTGAACGCCAGCCAGCAAAGCAACCGAGCCAAAGAGGATCAGGCTAAGAAGCATGCCGAAATGGTGCTGGATAACGCCACGCACATGCAAGCGTTCCGGCAGTTGCGAACCACGCTCAAGGGCACCACTCGCAACACGTTTGACATGCAGCTCATCGCCGCACTGCTTTGGGACAACGTCGATTGGGATCTTCGGGAACTCCTAGCAAAGGAGTTTTACCAATGCGAACCTAAAGCAATCGACAAGCGAATCGGCAGCATGGGCGCCGGGGAACTGGCGCTGTTCATCATGGATTGCACGCTGTCTCAGAACCTTGAGAGGAACTACCCCTGGAGCAACGAGAGGCCCGAGCAACTCCTCGCGGCGTGTAAGCACTACAAGGTCGATCTGAAAGCCGTCCGGAAAGCCGAGGCTGCGAAACCACAGGCTGGCGACGACGCCAAGCAGGAAGAAGGCGAAGGGGCGGAAGCATGAGCGCCAGCACTCTTGCCAACGCGTCCGACCTGCCCGCGGCCGTGCGCCAGCGCATAGAAGAGTACGGCCAAGGCGTAGCCGACCATTTGCGTGACGGGAGATTCGAGCACGCAGCGCAATTTCGCCTGGACACGCTCATGAAGGAACTGGCCCCTTACCTGGTCACCTGCAGAACGCCTGGGCAGACGGGTGTGAGTCGGGACGCGGACGCCGTATTTGAGTCGCAAGCAATCGCGGCATACGAGGCCGGCGGGGGCGTAAAGCCATGGACCTATCTGGCACCCGGCGAGTGTGACAAATGGCGCCGCGTGGTCAACGCAGTGCACCTGGTCAATCAAGATCAAAAAGGAGCGTCGCACGCGCACGAGGGTGCGGCGCAACTAGACGCGTTGAGGTTTCGGTTCATTGTCGACGCCATGCTGAACCCCGACGGACCGAACGCGCGGGCATTGGTCAGCGGCAAAGTTCCCGCCACCGCGGCCGAACTTGTCGCTATTGTCGATTTCGCAATCGCCACTCACCAGGCAGGCGTGAAGAGCGTCGAGGCCTGACCGATGGCAACAGCGACACCAATGAAGCCCAAGGGAGGCGACCTGGCCAAGTTGTGCGGGATCTGGTGCAACGACGCCAAGTTCCAGAAGTGGATCGGCGCAGCCGACGCAGACACGGCCGGCGCCAAGATCCGCTTCATGTGCGGCGTTGAGAGCCGGGCCGAGCTGGACCACAACGCCACGGCCGCGCAGATCTTCCACGACGCGATTCGCAAGCCGTACCGCGCCCACCTGCTGGCGCCGAGATCATGAACATCCCCTCCATCATTCAACCGAAGGCGCCCAGGGGCCCGGGCTGGGTTGAAGTCGACAACCCGAACTGCGCCCAGCTGGACTCGCTGGGATTCCCGCACAAGTCCTGGGTGCACGAAGGTACCGGACTCTTCGCGATATCCACCGTGGAGGCGGCCAACGAACCAGGGCAACCGGAGCTGGGTCCGGAGTACCACCTGAGCGTCAGCCTGAGCGGCAAGCGCTGCAGCGCCTCGGAGGCACTCTTCGTGATGAACGAGTTTGATCTGCTCGACGCCAAGGAGGACAACCACGTCCCCAGCGGTAGGGTGCGCAACTTCTGGCGACCGGTTGCCGACAACCTCTCGGGCTACGAATGCCCGTGCGTCGACGAAGAGCCGGCGATCCGCGAGGACAAGGGCGCCTTTGTCTGGAGAGGGGTCACACGATGAAGGCTATCTCCGTTCGCCAGCCATGGGCCTGGTTGCTCATACACGGCCACAAGGATATCGAGAACCGGGTCTGGCAGACCCAGGTCCGCGGCCAGATCCTGATCCACGCCGGCAAAGGCATGACCCAAACCGAGTATCTGGACGTCTTGCAGTTTCTGGAGAGCAAGGAACGCCTGCAGCACCTGGTCAACATGTTGCCGGCGCCGGGCGACCTAGAGCGCGGCGGAATCGTCGGCAGCGTGAATCTGACCGGCTGCTATGCCGACCACCCTTCGCCCTGGTTCATGGGCCCCTACGGCTTTCTGGTGCGCGACCAGCGCGTGCTGCCCTTTCGCCCCTTCGTAGGGATGCTGGGCTTTTTCGAGGTGCCCGACCAGGACACCAGCACCCCCTCCCCTTCCGTTCAACCATCCCTCATCTAAGGATCATCATGACCACGACTGCACCCGAACCCACCGCATCAAAAGCAACCCGTCTTGCCCTGGCTCTGCGGACCCATGCATCACGACTGCTTGCAAAGGCCGGCTTATCTTCGCAGGCCGGCGCCCAGGACATGCTCGACGCCGCCGAGATCCTGGAGGAAGAGGCCATCATGAGCGACCCCGAGCTCGTTGCCGCCAGCCGAGCTGCATGCGGCCGTCTCGCGATCGGCAACCTGACGCCCGAGAACGAAGCCTGGCTGCCAATGCGTTGGGCGCCTCGCGACGCCACCATCGTGCGATTGCTGGTCAAGTTCGAAGAGAACTCTCTCGATGACACGCCCGAACCAGTGCAGACCATCGGGCACAACAATTTCGATCACGACTCGCAAGACGTCTGGCAGTTCGCCGGCTGGAACTGGCAGCAGGACCACTACACCGAGGGCATGGGCACGCCGATCGGCTGGCTGCCGTTCGCTTCCAAGTCGCCGGTTGCGCCTGCAGCTGCCTACGCACCTCTGCAGACGGATGAGGTCAAAGACCTTACTGCCATGGTGTGGGGCGCTCCGTACGGAGACGAGGCAATCGTAGGGGTGGCGCTGCCGATCATTCGGCAGTACGAGGCGCTGCTTACGACTGGAGAGCGACCGCTGGACCCTGTAGATGGACAGACCCGGGCCGGCCAGGTGGACATCGACTCGATCGAGCAAAGCTTCAAGCTCGAACTCGCAACGCAGGGCGGCGACGCCACAAACACCGCTAGCGACGCGCCGAGCGCCAGCAGCACGACAGGCCAGGAGGAATCATGAAATTGCTTATCCGCATCAAGATCGCGTACCAGGACTGGCGGCAACGCCGCATGTGGGACACGGAGCGCCAGCTGGCCAAGCTCAGGATGGTGGTATCCGAAGACCACCGCTGGATGGCGCACGACCCGAAAGTGTCAGCCTTGTGTGAGCGCTACCTCGCGATCCTTGCCACCGACTGGATGGCACGGCCGGTTGTTCACGTGAACAACTTCCGCGAAATGATCGGGTGCTCACCTCGCGGCAAACAGGAATATCAACCAGGACCCAGCCTCTCCATCGCAGCACGTGACGTGCTGGCAGAACGCAATCGTCAGATCCACGAACTTGGACGCGACGGCGCTCACGATGATGAGCACAACGATTCCGGAGATCTGGCATGCGCAGGCGCGGCCTACGCCTTAAATGCCGGCTCTGTGCTGAACCCCTATTCCCAACAAGGGCTGGATGGACAGCCCGAGTTCTGGCCATGGGATGCCGAGTGGTGGAAGCCCAAGGCACCTCGCGAAGACCTGGTGCGCGCCGGCGCCCTCATCCTGGCCGAGCTCGAACGCATGGACCGTGCTGCCGGTCTGACGTCCCCTCAAAACCCTTTTCCGCAACCCGAGCCGATCACGCGTCGCTAAAGCGCGCCTTCGACTCACTCAATCAGTCCCCACCATCAACCGCAACCAGGAGATTCCAAATGAAAGCAAAGTCAACACCCGTCGCCATCACCATCAAGGAAAACTTTGGCGACCCCTACGAGGGCGGCTTCTTTGCCGGCACCATCCGCATGGGCGGCGAGATCTACGGCGTCGCCGTCGCACTCAAAGCGCAAGGCGAACTGAAAGGTTTGTGGCTGGATCGCTATGAGAGCGTTCCGAACGCCTGCAGCTTCTTCGACAGCATGGCCAACACCAAAGCCATGGCGGTCGCCGGCAGCGAGTTGGCCAACAAGGTTCTTGGCCTGGAGATAAACGGGTTCAAAGACTGGTGCATCCCCTCGCGTGACGTGCTGGAGCTCTGCTACCGCCACTTCAAACCCACGAAGCAGGAGAACTATGTGTACCGCGCCGGTGACAACCCGAGCAGCATCCCGGCCGGTTATCCCTACACAGAGCAACTCCCCGCTCAGACCGCCCTGACAGCGTTTCAGGCGGGCGGCGTCGAGGCGTTTGAGGATGACGACTGGTACTGGTCCAGCACGCAGTACTCGGGCAGCAACGCCTGGATTCAGGACTTCGACGACGGCGACCAGAGCTACGGCGTCAAGAGCTACGAGCGCCGTTGCCGAGCCGTCCGCTTGATTCAGCTCAGCACTTGAATCCTTTATTCCTTTAACTCCCAGGAAAAGACATGGAACTCAAAGCCATCACCATCCCGATCGAGGTCGAGCTCAGTGAGCGCACCCGCATTCTGCTCGAGGCGCTGGGCAGGATGCTGCCGCCGCGCGTGGTTGCACCAGCGCCCGGCGCCGACGACACCGTGCAGTCGTCTGCACAGCCCGCGACCACGCGGCTCCAGATCGGGCAGCACTGCGACACCATGGGCGGAATCTACGCCGGCATCACCCGGGGCGTCGACGGCCAGGCGGACGCCCAACTGTTTTTGCTCCCCGACCTTCCGCCCGCAAAACTGAAGTGGTCCGACGCGGTGGATTGGGCCGCAGGCCTGGGCAACGGCGCCAATCTACCCACGCGCTTCGAGAGCGCTCTGCTCTACGCCAACCTGCAGGACGAGTTGGACCAGACCGAGTGGCACTGGACGGGCACGCAGTACTCGGACAGCTACGCCTGGTTTCAGTACTTCCCCTACGGCAACCAGCTCAACATCCTCAAGAGCTACGAGCGCCGTTGCCGAGCCGTCCGCAGATTGATTCTTTAGTCCTTCAATCCTTTTGAGCCATGACTCTCCATACAGACCTGAAGATCTACAAGACCGGCACGCGCCTGGTGACGCTGGCGTTCGAAGTTCAAAAGAACATGCCACGCGGCTACAAACGCGGCATCGGCGAAAAGATCACAGGCCTCTGCACCGAAATGCTCGTCCTCATGGCCCAGGCGAACGCCAGCCGTGGCGCTGAGCGTGCCGCGTGCATCCGCACCCTGCTGGAGCGTCAGCATGTCGCCACGATCCTTCTCAGGGTCTGCTATGACATGAAGCCGCAACGGCTGATCTCGACAACCCTCTGGTCTTCATCAATGGAGCTGCTGGGCGATATCGGGAAACAGGGTGGCGGCTGGCTCAAATCCGCAAAGGCGCCTGCAGCATGACGGTCAAGGCCCCCATGCCCGTGCGCAATATGAATCTGGTTGTGCCGCTGGCCCACGAGGCCACCGCCAAGCGCATCACGGAGACCGCTGCGAAACCGCAGGCCTGGTCCGGCGCAGTTTCCCCGCTGATCGGCGCAAGCCTTCGGCGGGGCGATGTAGATAGCACACAACGACGCAGTACTCGGACAACAACGCCTGGATTCAGAACTTCAACAACGGCAACCAGAACAACAACAACAAGAGCTACGAGCGCCGTTGCCGAGCCGTCCGCAGATTCATTGCCATTCTCCTTTCTGGAGCTGGTCCAGGCGTGCCTGGACTGCAGCGCCACGAAAAGGAACTCCGCCAGTTGCCTGGCGTTTTTCGAGCGGCTGGAGGCCAATCTGTTCGAACTGCACGAAGAGTTGCAGTCCGGCCAATACCGCCCCGGCCGCTCCATTTGTTTTGTCATCACCCGCCCGAAGCCGCGCGAGGTGTGGGCAGCCGAATTCCGCGACCGCATCGTGCACCACCTGCTCTACAACAAGATCTGCGGCCGCTTCTACGCCAGCTTCATCGCGAACAGCTGCGCATGCATTCCCGGCCGCGGCACGCTTTACGCTGCCGAACGCCTGGAGGCCAGCGTGAGGTCCATCACCCAGAACTGGAAGCGCCCGGCGCATTACCTCAAGTGCGACCTGGCCAACTTCTTCGTGGCGATCGACAAGATCACGGTCCTGGTCCAGCTGGCCAAAAAGGTGACCGAGCCATTCTGGCTGGATCTGGCCAGGACGATTCTTTTCCATGACCCGCGCCTGGACCATGAGCTGCGCGGCAAAGCAAGCCTGTTGGCCCGGGTTCCAGCCCACAAGAGCCTATTCAACGCGCCGGCCGACACCGGACTGCCGATCGGCAACCTGAGCAGCCAGTTCTTTGCGAACGTGCACCTGGACACCTTGGACCAGTTTGCCAAACACCAGGTGAAGGCCAGGCACTACATCCGGTACGTCGACGACTTCATTCTGCTGCACGAATCGCCCCAGTGGCTGAGCCAGGCCCACCGGCGCATCGAGGCCTGGCTGCCGATCGAGCTGGGCGCCAGGCTCAATCCGAGTAAGACGATCCTGCAACCAATCGACCGCGGGATCGACTTTGTGGGGCACGTTATCAAGCCCTGGCGCCGGACAACTCGCAAGCGCACCCTGGCCACCGCCGAGGCACGGCTGCGGACCATGCCCGATGAAGAAGTGTTCGCCGCCGGTAATAGCTACCTGGGCTTGCTGCGCCAGGCCAGCCATAGCCATCACGACCAGGCGGCTCTGATGAACGTGCTGCGCAAGCGAGGGCACAGCTACCACCCCGATTTAACCAAGATCTTTGCGAGGGCATCGTGAGCGCCAACGAATCAATGTACCGCTGGGTCAAGCTGGCCAAGCACTGCGCCGACACAGGCGACACCTCGGACGCGGTGCACGCCAGGCGCCGCAAGCACCAGTGGCAGGACGGAGTACAGTGCCGGATTGGGCCAGACGGCAACCTGTACATCAACCCAGAGGAGTACAACAAATGGGTGGAAAGTCCAACACCAGCATCAAATGCCCGCGCGGCGTAATCGTTCGCGACTTCACCAGCGGCCAGCGCATACAGATCGCTTTCAGCTACCAGGGTGAGCAATGCCGTGAGCTGCTCCCCATTTGCCCCATCACTCAGACCGCCGTGAACCTTGCCGGCGGCAAGCGCGCCGAGATCCAGAACCGCATCGCGGTTGCCAAGGCCGGGGGCGCCCCATTCCTTTACGGCGACCACTTCCCCGACAGCCCGAAGGCCGAGCAGTTCGACGCCACCGGCCGGCGCGTCATGCTGGCCAAGTTGCTGCAGAAAACCCTAGAAGGCTACGAACGCCAGGTCGCCAACGGGAACATGGCCAAAAGCACCCTGGAAGGCTACACCAAGGCCATCAACAGCAAGCGCATGAAGGCTTTCTCAGAAGGCCGGACGGTGGCCAGCGTCACGCCAGGAGATCTGCGCGAACTCGCCGGCAGCATCGACAGCACCGCAAAATTCGTGCGCAACCTGCTCACACCGTTGCGGGCCACGATGGAAGATGCACTCAATGACGAGCTGATTCAGTCCAATCCGTTTGACCGGGTGGCGATGGCCAAGCTGCTGAAGAAGACCACCAAGGCCAGCGAGTACGAGGTGGACCCGTACACCGAGGCAGAGCGAGAGGCCTTGCTCAAGGGCTGCAGGGCCGACGAAAAGCCCATGGTGCAGTTCTGGCTTGCCGCAGGTCTACGCCCCGGCGAGATGATCGCCTTCAAATGGCCGAAGGTCGACTGGACGAATCGGAAGGGCCGCGTCGACCTGAATCAGGTATCGAAGGAAGAAAAGCTGCCGAAGACTGCTGCAGGCCTGCGCGACGTCGACCTGAACGACGACGCGATCGCGGCGCTGATCGCCCAGAAGGGCGCCAGCTTCGAGGGCGGCGCGCATGTCTGGCTGAATCCGCGTACCGGCAAAGCCTGGTCGACCGACGCCCAGATCCGAAAGACGCTCTGGCAGCCGCTGTGTGATCGCTCCGGCGTGCGGTACCGCAACCCTTACCAATGCCGGCACACCTTCGCCAGCGCGCTGCTGACGGCCGGCAACAACCCTTGGTATGTCGCCGAGCAACTTGGCCACGCGGACGTCCAGCTGGTGTACACCACGTATGGCAAATTCATCCGCGAGGACTACCTCAAACCCAAACAGCAGCCCATGCTGCGAGTTGTTCAATGAGAACAGGCCACGCCTTGCCCGCCGCGTGTGAATTCACGTGTGAAATCCGTGTGAAACCAACGCCAATGAACGACGGTTTTAGACGGTTTGACGGGTCAACGCCATAGTGTCTTTCATTGGCGTTGACCGTCTTGTATGGTGGAGCTGGGGGGATTTGAACCCGCCAGCACCCCGCATGGGCAGGGCCTCGCCTGAGTTCCGTGTGAACTACGTGTGAATGGTCATCGCGTCAGCGCGGCTTTGAATCGGCGTCCGCATCGGGCGCCAGCCGGCTCGGAGGCATGCGGGCAATCTGGGCCATGAGATACGACCGAACGGTGTTAACGGCCTGCAGCGCGGCCTCTTCGTAGGTCTCGACACCCTCACCCCTCATCACGACGTCGGCCGCGCCTTGCACCGTATAGCTGGCCAGCCAGCACGGGTTGTCGAAGTCACTACCAGGGCCTGGAATCAACCAGGCACGGACCACCACGGCGTCGTAAACGGTCTCGTTCAATAGTTTGTCACTCATGGGGGTGTCCTGTTTGGCATTCAAGTATCTCCGAAACCGCTGCGCGCTACAGTAACGCCATGTGCAACCTGTACACCCCGCCCACCCCGGCCGTCTTCAGCAAATACTTCGGCGTCGAGCTGTATGACCTGGCCTGGGGCAGCTACGTTGCCCCTCTCAAACCGGGCCCTTATTTGACGGTCGGCGGCAAGCCCGTGGTGGGCCAGTGGGGCATGATCGCACCAGGCTCCAAGTCAGCCACACCCTTTGGCCAGACGAACAACGCCAGGCGCGAGACGCTCGCCACGCGCAAGACCTATGCAGAGGCCTGGCTTGGCGGCCGGCGCTGCCTGATTCCGGCCGTGAGCTTCATAGAGCCCTTTTACCCAGGACACGACCCGAAGGCCAAAAGCATCAGTTGGCGCTTCACCAGGGCAGACGGTGAACCCTGGGCGCTTGCCGGCATTTACTCTGAATGGACAGATCCAGCCACCGGCGAAGTTGTACCCAACTACAGCATGATCACCCAGAACTGCGACGGCCACCCGTTGCTCGCGCTGATGCACAAGCCCGAGGTCGACAAGGCCACCAAACTGGTTTTGCCGGCCGGCAAGCAGGATAAACGGGCCGTGGTACCCATTGAACGTGATCGCTGGGATGAGTGGCTGCACGGCACGGTCGACGGCACTGCGCGCCTTATCCAGGTGCCGGCGCTGGAGCTTTTCAGACACGGGGCGGCCGACCTGGCCAAGAACGTCCCTCTGCCTGGCGCAGCTCGAAATACCCAAGTTGAGACCCCGGGCGAAGGATTATTCTAGCCGAAAACACTGTATGCTTTTACAGTGATATTTGATGTATATGTTTACTACGATGATCCGGTCGACGCGCTGTCTGCCGGCGCAAAGACGGGCGAGCTGTCCCTGAAAAAGGTCGGTCGCGACCATGGCCTGGAAGCGCACCTGTACCGGCCGGGCACCAAGGATGAAATCCTGCTCTCGATGCGCCATGTGCACCTGGTTGCGATGAACAGCACCAGCATGGTGATAGAAGGCATGCGGTGGGCGGCCGAGCGATCCACCAGCAAGTCGAAGGGCAGTAGTTACCAGGTAAGGTGGGTCGTCAAGCATGTCGGCGCGCCGGCGGTCGTCGACGCGAAGAGGCTGCAGCAGCGCAGCGCAGCGCGCCTGAATTTGATCCGCGCCAGCGGCTTCGATCCTGCCGACGATGACGCGCCAGATCTCCCTCTGCCTGACGATGGCTCTTGATGTGAGCCAAAAAAAGAGCCCGTCAACCTTGCGGTCGACGGGCTTGAATGTGCGACCCACCGCCGCACAGGAGACAACTGCGATGTCTATTCAGGTGGCCGCAGATCTGGTTTGCTGCGCAGATCTCGCCGGATCAGCTCTATCGCCTTGCGCACGCCATGGGCGTGGCTGACGAACCCGCCGGCCGCCTGGTGGGCCTGCAGTTGCTGCAGCCTGGCCAGGAGATGGTCGACGTCGACGAAGCGCAGCGGCTTCGGCCGTGCAGACGTTTGCACGGTGGCCATTTCAGGGCTGCGCCGGCGCCACTACGGCGATGTACCCGAGGGCGGTGGAGAGCTTGAGCTCGATTCCGTCAGACTCTTCTGCCAGCTCTCGATATTTGCCGCTGCATTGATCGAGTGCTTGCCTGGCACGAATGGCGGCATTCCTTTCGCGGACAAACTCGGCGGGACAGCTGGCAGGCGTGGGCATTCCACGACTGAGGGCACTTGCGTTGAGATCGGCAATGTAGCGGGACATCCCGCCAGCAAGAGCACGGGTGCGAGCAGCAGCAACCGCTGCAGTCTTTTCGTTTTCATAATCTTCCTTTGCTTTCTGGGCAAGTTTTTCGGCGTTTGCCTGCTCCTCTTCACGAGCCCGCTTCACTGCTTTTGCCGCAGCATCTTGGCGCACGATGACGTCGGCATTCCACTGCGCCTGGATCTCGGCACGGCCGGCTGCCTTTCCGGCGTCCTCGATTCCGTCATGCCAGTTGTTGTAGGCCGTGACGACCGCAGCGATGACGGCCGCGGCCGCCAGGGCCCACAACAGACCCTTGATAAGCGTTGAGCTCATGCCGGCGTGAAGTCCACGTAGAACTTGTCGCCGGGTTTGAACTGACCATGCAGCGCGGGATTGGCGATCAAGATCTCGCAGTTGGCCATCGGCGAGAATTTGGCGAAGGTGTTGTCTTCGTCACTGCCGTCTTCGGGGTAGCCGCCAGACTTGGCCACAGCCTGGAACTTCACTTTTTCGCTGCCAGCGAATTGTTCGATGCTGGAAACTTGAAACTTGGCGCGCATGGTAGTCATAGGTCTTCTTTCTGGATGGGTGGTCGATCACTCGGGGCCGCCGTGATCGGGTGGCGGTTGGGACACTCGACGTGCGAGCACTCCCAGGATTGATAAGCGCCTGCAGGCCGGCCGTGACTCTCCCGGTGTCGGCAGAGCGGGCAAGGCAGCGGCGCCGGCGAGTTCACCGCAACGCCTCTGCGGCCAGGCCAGTGAGATGCTCACGATCGGCCAGGCCTATCAGGCCGCCATTGACGCGCTTGGTCACGCGCTCCGGATCTCCGAGCATCTCGTCGGGGATACGGTCCTCCCACCAGGCGATGGTGGCCTCCAAGGCGAAGCGCGGCTGCTGCATCAGCTCAGGCAGGTCGACCAGGTCCTGGCCGACCAGGTCGCCCACAAAAGCGTAGTTAGCCCGGCCGGTTAGCTGGATGGGGCCGCGGCCGCGGTATCGCCAACCGTCGCCAGGCTCCGTGTTGCCCATACGGCCGCCGTACACCCGGTTGGCCAAGGCCTCAGGGTTGCGCGCATACGGCCTGGCGTCTGCCAACGTGGGGAACCTGGTTGGCCAGATCTGCACAAGCCGCTCGGCACTGTAGTTGAGGTTTTCCTCGAACTGAGTGAGTTCGCCGCTCTCATGCAGGATCTGCCCCAGGAAATCATCGATCTCGTGCACACCCTGGCTAAAACTGTTTTCTTTGACCACGTCGGCAAACACGCGAGCCCAAGGCGTGGCGGTGATGAACTTCACCCCGCAATGAACAAGCACCTCACGCCATTCGTCTTCACTCATTAAAGGGCGCATGTTTGTTTCTCCTTAAGACGGGACCGAACAATCAGCAACGCGAAGCCGCCGAGCGAAAGCAGGTCGACCAGGCTGACCTGGTCGACGATCAGGTATCTGGCGAAATGAAAACTCCCGTTAGCCGGCAATACGATCCATGGTCTGGCAACCGCGCCAGCGGCGCCCATCACCAGGCAGATCCAGGCGATCACCTTCAGCAGCACCACAAAGCGTTGCAGCACCGTCAGGCCCGGCTCGCGCAGAGATGTGCGCTCGAGCTTGTTTAGGCCCTCAGTCAGCACGATGAAGCCGGCCATCCAATGAACAGCAGGGATAAGGTCAAGCGGCAGCATCGGCACCTCCGTCTGTCTTGCCGGCTAGCGAGGCCAGCTTGGCCTCCTTGTTTTTGAGCCACCTGCGGAGGTAGCCCTGGGCGCCGGCGCCGATGAAGAAGGCCACACTCAGCATCAGGCCATCAGGGATGCGCAGGCTGGGACCCTCCATGAGCATGAACAACGGCGTCATGTAGCCAGCGGCCACACTGCTGGCCAGCGCGTGCCACATGCGACGCCAGGTTGTCCGCAGCAGTTCGCGCGCCGTATCGCCGCTGCTTGGCACCGTGTCAAGCAAGACGATGGCAGCCAGCGAGCCAAAGAATCCCGCAACAAGCACGTCAGCTCGCAGGCCCAGGGCTATGCCGAAAACCACCAACTGAGGAACTACCGCAGGCGCCGTGGCGAGTATGGGGAGCGTCGCGCCGGCACTGATGAGCGTGGCCGTTGCGGCAGGAGCGAGTGGGTCAGGCATGACCTACCTCTTTGATGTGGGGTATTGGCGCCAGGGCGTTCAGGGCGAAGGCCAGCAAAAGACAAAGGTGGCCCACCCACCCGCCGGCAGCGATCAGCCGCGGCAAGCGCTGCGAAAACGTGAACTCACCTTTGCGCGGGAAGTCGCCGGTGTAGACGGCCAACGCCGTGAAGTTCAGCAGGATGTCGAGCGCGGCCGCGATAAGCACCAGAGGGATGAGGCTCGTGCGCAACCAGGAACCGCTCTCATACTGGATGCCGGCTGCGTACAGCAGCATCATCAAGAACGGCGCGACGACGAAGAGCATCCAGAGCCAAGCCAAATAGTTCATATCAGCTCCCTCAATGCGCGAATCTGCTCGTCCAACTCTTTAGCCTTGCGGTAGCCGGTGTTCTGCGCCCGCAAGTACGCTAGCGCCTGCTCTTCGGTCATGCCGTACGAAGGGGCCCGGGCCTTGGCCTCGGCTTCCATGAGGGTCAACATGAACTCACGAGCGACCCGCGGCAGCATGTATTGCCGCTCCAGTGCATCGATCTGCTCCTGCGGGGACACTGGAGCAACCGGATCTGCGGCCTCTGGGATGCCACCATCAGCCACCCATGCCTCGTAGGCCTGCCAGTCAACAGCGACTTCCCCAGGAAGGGGTTGCGGCACATACACACCATCTGCCAGCCGCAGCACAGAGGTGGTTTGCGTGAGCTTGTACATGGCTACAGCGGGCTGGTCGCCATGTAATGGATGTAGGCCGTTCCAAACGAGATCCCCAAGCCCGAGCCTGTGTTGTTCGTCACGGCAAAACCATGTTGAGACTGCCCGGTAGGCACGGCCGAGGATGCGCCGTATCCGCTGCCAGCGTCGTTGTTGGCCTGGTTCGGCGCCCCCACACTTGCCGCGTAGGGAACCACGACCGGAGTGCCGCGCTTCTTCGTGCGAAAGCTCACATAGCCATACGTGAAGCTATTCCCCACGGTGGCCGGCAGGTTAGCGAAGCAAATTTGCGTCGACACAGTTGTAGCGGCACCAGGAGCTACGCCCTGGGCGTAGCTCTTTTCGCAGAAGCGCTCACAACGACGAAGCAGTTCGGCGCGCGGCACCCGGTCGACTACTATGCTCGCAGCCGGGATCGTGCCGGCCTCAAGCTGTACGTCGCCTACGGTGAAGGTGCCAGACGTCTGCGCACCAACTGACAGCACGATCTCGAGCCCAGTGGTGGCAGCGGCTGGAATCGCAATCTGCGCGCTGTACGTAGCCTCCGACGACGCCACGGTAAACGTCCCACTTGCGATCGCGGTTCGCGTGGGCGAAGCGAGGGTGCCGAAGGTATCGGCCGAGTTGGCGTAGTAAGCGGCCCAGGCTACGGTGGTCAGCACCGAGTTCGTCAGCTTGGCGGAAAGCGTGCACGTCTTGCCGGCCAGGTCCAGGCTGTCGGCCGCCTCTATGCGGTGGCCAAGGCCAATGGCCGACACGGAGGCCGCGCCAGTAAACCTGTAGCGTTTTGTGCCATCGGTAGCAGTGACTTGTTGGCCTGTCACATTGGCGCCCGTGCAATACCCATAGTGCATGTCGACGCAATAGGCCAACACGGCGCCGGCGGTGAAAGTCTGCGCCGCACCTTCGTTGCGCTGGTCAATGACCATTGCGCCATTGAGCACGCGGTTGCGAAACGCTATCGCGCCCACACCCAGGCTGTCGCGTGCGGCCTGTATGTCGGCCGCACTTGGCGCCGCGACGCCCGTGGTGCCGGCAGCCAGGCGCTGGGCAATCATGTCGTAGCAGGCCAGCATCCATATCTCGGCCTGGGCGTTATTGGTGGCGGTGGATAGATCCGACCGTGCGGGAAGAGAGCTCATATTGTTTCCTTTGAATTAATAACCTTGACAATCAGCGTCGATCAGCCCGACCACTGCCACTTCCAGCTTGTTAACCACCTCCACAAGCGGGCCGAGGATGGGGTTCTTGTCTTTGATGCGAACACTGATGCCACCATTTCCATCCGCCTGGACGGTGGCGCCAACTTTTTTGATGACGCGATACACCTGTGTGATCGGCAGACGCGTACCGGAAGCGCTGATCACCAGGTCGTTGAACGACTCGGTGACATCAGGCACATCGACCTGTACGGTGGCCGCGCGGATCTCGCCGCGTAGTGCGCCGCCGGCGACCGAGATGCGAAAGCCAAGGGACTCAGGGCTTT
Source organism: Chlorellidium tetrabotrys (assembly GCA_032273165.1). Classification (NCBI taxonomy): domain Eukaryota; class Xanthophyceae; order Mischococcales; family Botryochloridaceae; genus Chlorellidium; species Chlorellidium tetrabotrys. Next base: position 17,680 of record JAUKPS010062112.1, on the reverse strand, counting down.
CGATGTCGACCTGCCCAGGCCAAGTGCTATATGCGCCTGGCTCACCAAAGAAATGATCGGCAGAGGGGCCAAAGAACAGATCACCCGCGCTTCCAAAAAACGCGTCCTGGCTGCCACGTCGATATTCAATGGCAAAGTCACTGGCAACGATGTCGTGACTCAGCAGCACGCGGCCAGCGTAAGCAGGGGTACGGTCCCACGCATAGACCATGGGTGTGTAGGTGCCGGGAACAAAGAAGGTATCGGTAGCCGGACCAAAGAACGGCTGCAACGGATCACCAAAGAACAGATCCGTCGCGTTCGCCTTGAGAACCCCAGCGGCGACCGCTCCTGTGGTGATGGAACCCGAAAATGTTGGCGCCTCTGGGTAGTCGATCAAGATGTTCGCGATCGGTGGGTCGCCCAGATCGGTGACGATGGTCGCTGGATTGGCCGATTCGAGCCCAGTGGTATCGAACGCCTTGATCATGAGCGTGACAGTGCCGCTGGGGCGGTTCGTCATGGTGTAGGGGTTGTCGGTAATCAACCCACCGTGCAATGGCGCGGCAGCGCTCCAGAACGTGTTCTGGCCGTAGTTAAAGCGAATTACATAGCCGGCCAGATCCGCGAACTCCAATGGCGTCCAGCGCAGCACATTGCCGTTGATGGTGAAGCTGACGACATCAGGCGGAAGCTCGGTCTTCCCTATCACTTTGTGAATGAACGCCGGGCACCAGTCGCCCTCACGCCCGGTGCCGGTCACGCAGTACCCCTGAATTTGATAGACCTTGCCGTCTTCGACCGGGAAGATGAAAGCCTCAGTGTCAGAGCCAAGTGCCGGCATTGCACTGGTCCACGCAGCAACCCCGATCTCACGATAACGCCAGCGAATCGAGCCGCCGATCAGCACATTTATATTGGTGATCGGGTCCCACGTCAGACGGATACGGCTCACCACCGAGCCATTGGGCAAGCGCAGAAGTTCACTGGTTCCGCTGGTGACACCGATGCCAGTCAGTACAGGCAGTGTGACTATGTCAGGGAAGCTCGTGTCTGGAATGTCGACGGCTGCCGAGCCTTTGGTGTAGTCCCATGCCCAGAGCGCGGCGCCGGTCTCCTGCAGCTCGTAGGACAGGCGCGGCGGCTTAAGCGTGCGCTGGCGCACTGCAAAGACCTTGGGCACCGGGCCCAGGATGGTCGGTAGATCTAGCGTAACGTTACGCAATGGCGTGGTGTCGTAACCCTTGAAATTCGTACCTAGGGTAATGGCCTGGCCGTTGCGTGCCCGGCTGAGGCGTTGCCATGCAATCATCTGGCATCGAATCGATTCGTTGACGCACACAAAGTCCATGATCTGCGGAAGCAGCTGGTCGCCGTCTTCCTCTTGATACACGGCGCTGGTGACCTGTTCGTAGCTGACAAGCTGGTTCGCATTGGCAGGCGAGTAATACTTGCCGACGATGGCGTTGAATAGATCCGATTTGGACGCATCCGGAGCCAGAGTGATGCTCTCCTCAGACAAAGTTTCGGCACTGAACGCGAGGCTCGGCGGTCGGTAGTATCCAGCCATCAACTGCCACTGGCCCGCCACAAACAAAGCGTCGCCATCCATACTGTCCAGGATGTGTCGCAGGTTCGACAACGGGATCTCCTGGCTACTTAAGTTGCCATTGCAGGTATAACGCCTGGCCACAGCCGAGGCACTGAAGTTAACCGGCTCGTCACAAACATTGGCACTAGCAATAGTGTCGACAGCGCGCACCTCGGAAACCAAAGTCTTTGGGCTGTACGGGCTATCGACAAGGAACCATCGAGCCAAAATTGCCGGGTTGTCGGTCCATACAGTTAGGCCGGTGCGATCATCGTAGGCCTTAACGCCGCGCAACACAGCGCTGTATTTGGGCACACCTATATCACCTAGGATGTTGTAGTCCGCATACATCCAAATCGTGGCGTAGCAGTTCCCCGTGTTCTTACGGTTCACGTCCCAGCGCCCCGCGTTTCCGCTGGCGGCAGCAGCTTCCAAAAGTTCAGGTGCGACCGTCTGGCCAGGCGCCCCGAGGTATTCCCTAATCCTGAACAGCGGGGTGATCAGCGTATAGCTGTAGTTGGCGACAATCGAAAAGCCGGTTGTGTCCTCAAGGATGGTGAACGTATTACCAACCCGCGTGAAGTTGGTAATGGTTTGATACGGATTCTGGTTATCTCCATCGATGTTCGGACGAGGGTCTAGGCGGCCCAAGGACACTGCCGTGGATGGCTCATGGCTCAAGGTCAGCGTCACACCTGGAGGCCCCCCAAGCACGGTGTCGGAACCGCCCGGCGTGGTTGTACGCGTGTACTTTGCTGGTGCAATCACGTTTCCACTGCCATCCAGCGTCAACACATCCTCGTTGAACATGTGACAGACAAAACCGTCACACTCATGCCCAGCCAGCGTGACCGCGAAGAGATGATTTTCACCGTAGGCACCATAGGTGAACCAAGGCCACACCGGGCCACTCGTGCGCGCAGTACCAAGAATGATGTTGCGCGGGACGATGGGGTTGTCGACAAGCATGGTGATGTCACGAAGGCTCGCACCATAAGCTGCCTTTTGCCCAGCCTCGACTTTGCTTCGTTCTTGATCGGCCATCACAGAACTAACGGCAAAACTAACCACGGCGCCAGCGATCTGCGCGGCAGTAATGCTGCCGATAACCGCTGCGGTTCCAATCCCGGCGGCTGTAGCGCCCGCCGTTACTGCATATCCAATAACTGCTGCTGGCATTACTAGACCTTCCAGGCGGCTATAGCGGTCGACATATCAACCAAAACAGTCCCGCGCTCTCCCGCAACTGCCACATCGGTTCCAACACAAATTCCCAAGCCTGCGCCCACATGCGACACGGGCAGCAACACAACGTCTCCACGCGCTGCCGCTTTGGGGTTATCCATAGACATGCCAAGGTACCTGCATACCAGCGGGCCAAGGCCGCCGGCCGCTTTGATCAGACGCAATGCACCGCGCTCACTGCTATAGCGACCACGCAGGGGGCGCATAGGGTCGACGCCAGTCATCAACAGCACCGCATCTCCAGCGAAGCTGCAACAATCGTTCTGACCCCAAACGAACGGCGTTTCGGCCCGTTGTTGCACAAAGTCTGCCAACCGCTGCGCCCAGTCGGTATGGCGAGGTGGGATGGCATTCATGACGAGTACCTCCGCATCTCTTTGCTAAAGACCACCTTATTGACTTTTACGCTGTCCTCTATGCCATCCCAAAATGTGTCATTGATATTGACCAGTTTTTGACTGGCGGAGTTGTACAAGCGCTCGTACGGCCGCCTCCAGTCCAGCATCGAGTGCTCAGCTGTTACGGTGATAGTGCTGGTTTTTGCACCTACTACGATCGTGCGTTGATCGAGACGACCCTGCCAGACGGCTGGGTCAACATACACAACGCCGTCGCCCAGGATGGCCATCAGAACGGTACATTTGCGCCCCTGATACTTTTCCTGTTGTGCCTCAATCAGTACTGACTGCGGGATGCCTGCGAGCGTAAAAGTCAACCCCTGAATCGTGTCACTGCTTTCGGAAATGGGCTCCATGCCCCCGTATCCACGTGTGTGCGTCCAAATCTCACCACTCCCAGCCGGATACTCGACATCGACGTCCAGGCCGCACACCCGGACGATGCCGGAGTCGAATTCCATCTTGACCATAGGGAACCAGGTAACGTGCGGCGCAGCAAGCGCCGCAGCCAGGCCCGCTTCGAGATTGCGATCGCTGCTCATGCGAAGACCTCTTCCCAATCGATGGCGAACTCGTCGGAGATGTCGCCAGGGCGGAAGGTAGCGCGCCAGTCTGGATTGCTCATGATGAACAGAGCCGTGGGCTTGATCAGGGTGACGGCCATGCCGGCAGTCAGAGCGGTACGCAGCATACCGCTGACGGGAACCACCAGGTCGCCGCCAGCACTGGCGGCAGCCAGGACCGGGTTCATGATCAGCTGTCCGTTGATGGACAACATGTCGCCACCCTCCAGCGTCTTCGCGTTGCCGCACCCCGTAAGCGTGACAGATGTGGCGAACTGGGCCACGCTGGTCTTTACGGTGACGCCGGCGACGTTGATGGTGCCCACTGGCGTGCCGGGGCCATTCAGACCAGCCAGCCGCCCCATATGCCACAAGCGCACGCGCACGGCCTGGCCGTTAAGCGAGTCGTAGAAGCCTTCGACTTTGGCCCGGTCCGAGCCACGCGCGACCGGCAACACCGTCGAGCATCTCCAACGCTTGCCGGGCACCTCGGCAGTCACGACGCCGCCGTTCAGGGTTGACTTGACGGCCTCGGTACTGGTGATCGGTCCGAAGTCCACGGACGCCGGGCGGAAAGGACCTGCGTAGGGGTAATCGACTGCAGTGGTCATGCGAGCCTCCTGCGGGATGCCTGGCGGCGATCCATGGCACTAGCCTGGCGAGATATCTGCACGGCCGCGCTCACAATCTCGTTGCGGTTGTTTTGGCCATAGAAGTTGAAGACGTTTCCTCCACCAGATCGATCTCCTGGCTGGCCTGCCTGGACGGAGCCGTTGTTACCTGGAATCAGGAACTGCTTACCGCCGACATTGAGCAGCTCGCTGCGATCTCCCTCGCCCACCTCATACAGTCGGCCTCTGGACACATTTCCGCCGTTGTAGCGACCGCCGCCAAAAAGGTGGTCAAAAGTGCTTGTGAAAAGTGCCCCGAAGCCACCGCCCCCACCGCCGCTTAATCCGATCGCTCGGTCGGTCTCGGCATCGCCCGTCAACGACCCACCACCTCCACCTCCTCTGAGGAGATCGCCCATGAATTCGGACAGGGGCCCGGTAAGGCTCTTGCGGATCTGGATGCGCACCAGGTCGGCGATGATGCTATTCACCAGGCTCTTGAAATCCAGCTTGCCGGTAGTGACGAAGGCGACCAGCGCGTCCTCCATGCCACGGAAGGCGCTGGACACGGCCGACTCGACTTGCTTGAACACATTCTTGGATTCGTCGGCGTAGTTGCGCATGGCCTGCGACGCACCAAGACTCCAGTCTTTCTGCTTTTCAGCTACGGCCTTGTAGTACTCATCATTGGCGGCCAGCGAATCACGCAGCGCGGCCTTGATATCCTCAGTGGCTTGTTTGTAGGCCTCGGACTCCAGATTTTTGTTTTTGGCAGCCTCTTCGGTGAGCTGGCGCTGCAGGCGGGAGTACTGGTTTTCGATTTGGAAGCGAGAGCGCAGCTGCTCAGCCGCTTCATTGCCGAGGCCAATGACGCCCAGGCGCTCGGCGTTTTGTTCGGCCCGGGTGCGCTGCTCGTCGGCGATGGTGCGGCGGATACCGTCTGCTTTAGCCTGGGTTTCTTCTAGGGCCTTATTGCGTTTTTCCTCTTCTTTGGTGGCAGCTTTCTTGAGTTCGATCTCTTGCTCTACGCCTACGTTCAGGGCCAACTGGGCCCGCACCTTGTCGGCAGCGCCCAGGATGCTCTTTTGATCGGCTGTGAGCTGCTTCTTTTCCTTCAGGTCTGCAATTAGCTGCTCGAACTTGGCTTGCTCCTGCAGGGCCGTGGTGCGCTTGTTGTCGGTTTCCAGCTGGGCCTTGAGCGATGCCTCCTGCTCGCGCGCTTGCTGGAGCAACTTTGTGCCGGCGTTGTCGGTGAATGCTTTTGTGGCCTTGTCCTTGTCCTTTTCTTCAATGTTGCGGATCTGCTGTGCCAGGCGCTCTGGCGAGATTGCACCATTTGATGCTGCGGCTTGATTCTTAACGCGCTGGATCTCCTGTTCGCGCTTCTGCTTGTTGCTGAGGTACCTCTCTTCTTCCTTGCCGAATGCGACTGCCGCCTGGACCTGCTTGTTCTGCTCAGCTTGCGCCTTAGCGGCATCGTTAGAAGCCGCAGTCACACCGCGCAGAGCCGCGGCCTGGGCGCCGAGGCGTGACTCTTCGGCGGCCAGCTTGGGATCAATATTTACGCCAGCATTTCCCCCACCAAAGGCGGCCCCGCCCGCGCTCGTTGCGAAGCCCTTGCGCGCTCGCTGATCCTGGATCTGCGCAATGCGAGCGTCAATCGCTGCAAGTTGCTGCGATGCGGTTTCCTGGCGGCCAACTCCAAGCATGGCGTCCCAGGCCTTCTTGGCCTCACCCGTAATACCTTGCCAACCCCGCTCAATCAGCCCCTGGTTTTGCACCAGCTGCACGGTGCGGCTCGCAAGCGCGTCGGCATAGGCGTCCTGGGCAGCCCGCGCCGCCTCGACCTGCTTACCCTGCTCTTCAAGCGACTTGATATGCTCATAGGTGCCGAGCGTCAGATGATGAATCTCTGCATTGAGCTTCACCGACGCGTCCAATGGAGCACGCTCAAGATCCTTGAACACGTCGACCGTCTTGCCAATGGCCTGTCCCGAGACCTTCTCAAAATCGATGGCGGCTGCACTGAACTTCTTCAGCTGATCAGCCGCGACCGCACCAGAGCCAGCGATCGCTGCCAAAACCTCGGCCGATTTGCCTTGCGTGCGATTGCCTTCGGCCAGCTCCCGCGCCATGTCGGACAGCTGGTCCTTCGTGGTGCCGGCATAGTTGCCCGTCAGGATGATCGCTTTGCCGAACGCCTCCGCCTCTTTGCTCCCCTGGCTGTACGCCACAGCGAGGAAGCCCACGGCGCCGGCAGCAAGAGTAAATGGGTTGATCAGACCGAGCAGATATCCGCCGAGCGCCCGGGCGGCTGGCCCGGCTCCGCCAAACATATCCTTGAGCTGGCCACCTTGCTGCAGAAACACGGTAAGCGGCGCCTGGCCACCCTGGATGCTCGTGAAAATGTCGGTGAACTGCGCTGGCACGCCGCGCATCGCGGCGGACGTGGCCTTTGCGCTCATGCCGACCTTTTCCTGGCCAGCGTTGACGGCGTCCAGCTGGGCCAGGTACGGCTTGAGCGCATTGACGTCGACGCCGCGCTGACTAGCCAGGACCTCGAAGTACTTGCTGCTTGTGCGAGAGCCCGCCTCCAGCACCGCAGATGTGCGCTGAATCGATTGGATCATGCTGCGCGTTGCAGCTTCGACATCCTTGGCGGCCTTGCCGCCGCCCGCGCCGATGCCGTTGAGGCCCTCGGACGCCTCTTTGCCAGCTTTGACCGCGGCCGGGCCCAGATCGGAAATCGAGCGCTTCATGCGACCCACGCCGGCCTCGGCGCCGGCCGTGTCCGTCGTGAACTCTAGTTGCGCCTTGAGATCTCCGCTCATTCTTCTCTCCAAATAGTGGCCCCCGCCCGAGGCGGTGGGTGGTTACTCGTCTGATTCGTGCATGGCCGCCAGGGCCTCGTCTTCCAACACCCGCAAGTCGCACAGTAGGTCGTCCCAGTCATCCTCAGACAGCCGGAGCCGATCCATCAAGGGGTAGACAGCCAGGTAGTCCAAGCCGATGGCGCCGTTAGGCCCGGTGCGCCATTGCGTGCCGACCTTGTCGAACAGTTGCCAGGCCCGGGCCGTGTCGGGCCAATAGATGACGATTTCATGGGCGTAGTCCGAGCTCCGGAGTCCGAAGGCATTGAGCTCGGCTTCCGGAGCCTGGCGCTCGTACGCCGCCCAGGCGGCCGCTCTCAGTTTTTTAGGCGGCCTTCGGTGATGGCGACGCTGTAGTCGGAAATCATTTGCGTAGCCGCTGCAACGAACTCATTCACGAGGCGCCGGACATTCGCTTCGTTGAACTCTTCCGCCAGATCCCAGGACTTGACCGTCTTGAGGATGTAGGCCACGTCGCGCTCGCGGGCTTTGGCGGCTTCGGTGACGACGCTCGGTCGGCCACCGATCATCTCGATGGACAGAGGCTGCTCGGGGTACATCTCTGCCACGAATTCGGCGAACTGCTCGCGGGTCCGATAGACGTACTGGACCTTGATTTCGTCGGTACCGCCGTCGAGCAACTGGTATTTGACGGTGTGGGGAAAGGTGGCAGGCGGACTGCCCAGTTGGATTTTTGGCATGTTGTGTCTCTTGGTGGGTAAAAAAGAGCCTGGCAGGCTAGGCCTGCCAGGCGCTGAGTGCAGACGTCTGCACGGTCTGCCGGCAACCGCTTAGTAGCGGACGGGACGGGACTGCAGAGAGAAGGTCGCGCGGACCTGCATCACCTGGCCCTTGGTGAGCGTGGGGGTCTCGTTGAGGGCCACGACACCGTTGTAGAGAATCAGCGAACCATCAGGAAGGACGAGCTTCAGTCCGCGCAAGGCCTTCACATCGGAAGCCGCCTTAAGGGCGATGTAGCCGGCCAGGGTTGGGTCGTCAGCGATACCAATGGTGACGGACTGGGCGCTGGTAATGGTGGGAAGCTGCCGCTCGAAATCCTCCTCCAGGTAAGAGAAATTGGCGAATTGCTGATCGCCACCTGTGGTGGTGAATTCCAGGATCTGGGAGATCTGGGTCCAGGTCGTGATCTCGCGGGCTGAGCCTGCGCTGGAGCCAGTGGGATAGCGCTGCGTGCTGGTGGTGTCTTGGCCTTCCAGATTGAACGCATCGGTGACTGGAGCATCCACGCGAAACAAGCGTTCGTTGAGCCGCTGCCAACCGGACAGCACCTCAACGATCGCGCTATCCGCGAAGCCGTGGGCGGTGGCGCTGGCCACTGCCGGGTTGGCATTGGTAATGGCAGAGATGGCCTTGGCGGTGCCGTAGGCGGTTGCGATGAAGACGGTCGCGCCGTCAGGGAGTCTTGCACTCATGGGAGGGCCTTTCAGGTACAAAAAAGCCCGCTTACACGGGCAAACAAAAAAGCCGCCCGGATAGGGCGGCCAACGAAAAGGCCGCCTTGAATTGCTTCAGGGCGGCCTTTATGGCTGCAGGCCTTTCGGCCAGAACAGTGCGTCGTTATCGGACACTCCACACTGAAAAATCTTGCTGGGCGCCGTAGCGGGGCCCGTCTGTCTCATGGCGGGCGATCAGCTGGCCAATGGCCGAGGCCTGGAAAAACGTCGAGGTGATCAAGGCCTCTTCGGCCTCCAGCATCAACGCAGCTGCCTCGATGCGCGTGGCCGCCCAGACCGTCACCTGGAATCGGCCGTTCTTTTTGTCGGGCACTGCACGCTCAAGGTAGGCCAGGGGCACGCCGCCGGCCTGCTGATAGACAAGGTACGGCAGCGCAGTACCAGTCGGCGCCTCATCGGGGAAATTGGCGCCCGGGAGCACCCCTTCAAACACCGCTGAAAGATCGGTTTCGACTGTCATGCGGCCCCCACGACCGGCGCCACGCGCGTGATCATCTCGGCCTTGGCCGCCTCCAGCGCCAGCTGCTTCTTGGCGTCATAGGACGGCCGCAGGAAGGGATGGGCAGCGGCGCGGCTGGTGCCGTACTCAACCATGAAGCCGTAGGGGACCTCGCTAAAGTTCCAGGAGATGTGGTACGTCGCACGGACCGGCGTGCTGTTGTCTTTCGAATAGACCTGGTAGATCGCGTCGCGCAGCGCGCCAGCGGCGAAGAGATACCGCTGCCCCGTCTTTTTGTATGAGGTGCCGTAGAAGTAGTGAGACTGATCCGATACGGGCACGCGGATCTTCACTTCGTCATAGAACACCTGGGCGCCAGCCTGGGCCGCTGGGCGCACCGCCGATTGGATGGCCGTACCGATATCGTCCAGCCCGGAAAGCATTTCGCCAAGATCGAAGGCCATGCTAAGCATTGATGACCTCACACGTCAGGTCCAGCCGCTCTCGAAGCAGCTCGTCGGGCAGGACGGCCTTTATCTCGTACGTTGTACCCTCATGCACCACTCGTTGCCCGGCCGTGACAACGGGGCCACGGCGGATCCTGATCGACGCCCTTGCGATAGAGGTGGGCACGTCCGCCTTGATAGTCTCGGCGCCGTTGAGGAACCGGATATTGGCCCAGACCTTGGCATATTCTGTGAATGCGCTGGTCGGCTGGCCAGCGGCATCACGCCCGGCCGCCCTGGACTGCAGGCTCACCAGGCGGTTCAGTTTGCCGGGTTCCATCTCAAACGCTCCAGACGGTGTTGCCACCGGTCAGCAGGAAATCGGCGAATTCATGGGGGACCGTGGGCCGCTCGGCGCTGCGGTTGCGCGTCTCGTACATCTCAGAGATCGCCAGCAAGATCCACTGGCGGATCGCCTCGGGAATCGCCGCCGCGTTGGCATAGCCCGCGATGTACTGGACCGTGACAGCGTTATAGGTTTCCGGCCGCGTGTTCGGCCAGAGCTGCTGATACGCCGGGGCGATACGCCCGGGCTCTTTGGCGATATCGACCTGGTAGAGGGTCGGGTCCAGCGTCTGCAGTACGCCGGCGTCGTCGACGTACTTGACCCATGAAACCGCCGTTACGGGAGGGCGCTCCAGCACGATCACTCCGGGAAAGCAATCAAGGGAGATCTTCCAGGTCGTGGGCAATAGCGTGCGCTCAGTCCGCTCCTCAGCAGTCTGGCGCGCGACCTTGATAAGACGCGTGATGAGCGCATTGTTTGCCACGTCATCCAGCGTCTCGTGCAGATGCGTTTTGACCTCTGCCAGGGCAAATGGCTCGCTGGCGGCGTCGGAGATTTTTGTGAGGCTCATGGTGTGGTGTTACCTTGTGCAAACGACCGTGCAGACGTTTGCACAAGGCACCCAGGCGGACCTGGGCGCGCTTGAGTTGTCTAGATCAGCTGACGATTTGGGCCACGTTGGCCGAGTCGTTGGCATCGGCCTGGCCTTGTCGCGGCGTTGCAACCACTAGGATCGCGGCCGGGCCGCCGGTGGCACCGCCAGTCACGATGCCGAACTTGCCGTATTGCTTGCCACTTGCCAGCAAATCGGTGTCGCGGACGTTGATGGCAATCATCTTGCCGTCGTTGGCGGTGGCGTGCGCAGCCAGCTGGGTAGCAGCCTTGCCGGTGACGGCCGCAGCATTGCTGCCGTCGCTGTCGCAGCTGTAGAACCTGAAGTCGATGGTTTCAGCCGCCATGTTGCCGAGCATGGCAACGCCCATGGCCTGCTGGTTAGCGCCCAGGTCGACCACGCCGCTGAATACTTCGACGTTGACGACGACCACTGGGGCCAGCGCCGCTGCGAGAGCAACGCCCTCGCTCATTTTTTGATTTCCGAACATGATGGTTCCTTGAAAATTTGGGATCAATTGAACCGGGCAGCCTTGAGAGCTGCCCGGGCTTGGAGCCTTGCGGCCGGCGCCGTTTAGGAGCGCGCGTCGAGGGTGACGATGGGCGACAGAGTGTTGGCGCCCTTGTTCGGGGTCACCGGCTCCTGGATCGCGGGCTGGCCATCGATGCGGAAGATGGTGCGGAACGCGGTGATGCCGCGGTCAAACCAGAAGTGCATCGAGGTGGCAGTTTCCATGCCGCTGGACTTGGTGATGGTGCGATACATGCCCCAGTCGATCAACACGATGTCACCCTTATCGCCGACCGTCTCATTAAAGTCGGTCACCATAACGTCGCGGCCCAGCAGGGTGCCGTAACCGAAACGGCCGCCTTCGGGCTTGTAGATGATGGCGTTCGTCATGTCGGTGGCGTACAGCAGGTTATCGAGCTGTGGCAGTGCGTCAGCGTTGACGTGCCAGATCGCACGGCGCCAGCTGCGGCTCGACATGCGCGCCCGCATCTTGCTGATGTTCTGAGCCACGATGGTGTCAGCAGCTTGGCTGGTCTCTTTCGCGACGCTCACCAAGAGAGTGGAGGCGTAGAAGCCTTTTGGCTTCCCGGCGCCTGATCCACTCCACAGGGCTTCATTGGTTTTCCAGGCAATCGCCTCGGGCACTTTGCGCTGAACGTACGAGCCCATTGCAGCGCCATCGGAAAGCATTTCTTCCGTCAGCGGCACGAGCGCCGTCAGCTTCTTAAGGCGGAGCTGAGCCGGGTCAAACTTGCTCTTCGTTTCAGTGCCGGCACCACCTTCATCGGTCCAGTAGGCCTTGATGCCAGCGCTACCCCACGGGGTGGTGTGATCGACCGTGAAGGTCATGTTGTTACCAACGCTGATCGGCGTGTTGTCCGTCAGAGGAACGAACGATTGGTTGTCGTTGTACGACGTCTCGACGATGGCCTGGCTGAACTCGGGCGGAACAAGGTAACCACCATCGGCGCCGTTCCCCACCTGACCCATCTGGCCGGGCGCAGTGGAAGCGGCATCGAACTGCAAACGCTCATCGGCGGCAGCACCTTGGCCGGAGGCCTGGACACATGCCAGGGCAAACTCGCCAAAGCTGCGGAAGCCATGAGTAGGCGCATCGCGCATGTTGTCGCGAGTCTGGATCACGGCACCGGCAGGCAGCTCGACGCCGCGGGCGGCTTCCATCGTCGCCTTAACACGGGTGATATCACCATCCAGGGCGGTGACCTTGATCGCTGCAGCGTCAATCTTGGTGCGCTCGTCGTCGGTCAGGTTGCCGTCTTCGCGCGCAGCTGCGGCAGAAGTGATTGCCTGCATTTCGGTCACTAGTGCACCGCGCTGGGCCACGAGCTTGCGCAGTTGCTCGATGCTGCCAGCCGCGGCGAAGCCGAGCAGGTGGTTGGCGTTCGGGTCAAAGCCGAAGACCGAGGGAACCGCCATCGCATCCGGCGTGATGGCAAACATGAGGGCGCAGACGGCCAGGGCGGCCAGAACAACGCCGGCGAAGGTGCGGGATTTAAACACTTTGAGTCCTTTCAGTAAAACAAAAGCCCGCTGGAGGGCGGGCGACGAATGAAGCAAACAGCTCCGGCCATCGGGCCGGGCGCCACACCATCGGGTGCGGCGCTGTGAGGCGCTGTCAGGTCTCGAACGGGGCAGTGGCCTGCAGCACCTTGATGTGGGCTGCAGCCGAAGAGGCAGACATAGCGGCGCGGCGGGCCTGAGGCTTGCCGAGACGGGCGATGGTGTTTTGCAGGGTATCGACACGGTCAGCCATGCCGGCGGAGACGGCAGCGGCGGCGGTGATCATCCGGCCGCGGCCCCAGGCCTCGGAGCGCACGACTTCCAGGCTGGTTTGACGGCCACGCGCGACCGCCTTGGTGAACGCGGCATAGTAGGTGTCGGAAAGGCCCTGCAGGTGGGCCCGCGTCGAGTCGCTGATCGGGCCCGTGGGGTTGCCTTCGGCCTTGTTCTCGCCGGAGGTGATGTACTCACGCTTGACGCCGGCCTTTTCCATCGCGCCAGACAAGTCGTCGTGAGCCATGATGACTCCGATGCTGCCAACCCAGCCGCTGGGCGTGACAACAACCTCGTCACACTGGCTGATGGCCCAATAGGCGCCGCTGGCCGCTGTGGCGTTGGCCACGCCCACGATCGGCTTTTCGCCGCGCATGCTGAAGATCGCGTCGCCCAGCTCCTGGACGCCATGAACGCTGCCGCCCGGGCTGTCGAAGTCCAGGACCACCGCACTCACGCCAGGATCTCGCACCATGGCACCGATCTGGGCGGTGAGCAGCTCGGCGCTGGCCAGCGTGGTACTGACCTGTTGGGCGTTGTGGCCGCGGTGCGTGAGGACGCCATAGACCGGGATCACGGCGACGCCGGCGCTGCCTGCAGCCAGAGATGCCGCTCGGCGATCGGCCGATACCTGAGGCGCGTCACCGATCGCCACGCTGATCTCTTCAGGCGACAGGCGGACACCGGCGGACCAGCGCTCGACCACCAGCTGGATCGCGTGCAGGGTCGTCGGCTCCAGGGCCCAGACGGTGTTGTAGAACTCGGCAAGCAAACTCATGTCAATCTCCTAGGCGGACCAGGGCGGCCGCTTGTGTTTCTGTCCATTGCTCGGTGGTCACAGCGCCAAGGGCGCCGGAGGCTTTCAATTTCTCGACGTACATCCGGGTACCGTCGCAGTAGCTCTGCGCGATGTGATCTGGCAGCGCCAGGACGTTAGCCACGAACCGGGCGTGGTTGGCAAAAGCCTCCACCAAGTCGCCGCCCTTCTCGATCTGGATCAGCATGGCGGCTTCTTTCTTGGCCACCCGGGTGGCCGCGGCCATGAGCACCGCGTCAGCGCGCCGGCCGCGTTCCGGGATTGCCGTGCCGCCGCTGCCCATATTGAGTGGGCGTAGAGGCTCATCCAGCCCGGGAAGGGGGTCGCGGTCTTCGAGCTCACGCGCTTCATTGCGAACCAGCCAGCCGGCGTCAATGCCCTTCTGGTAGGACTCGTAGCGTGCCTTGATATCGCCACGCAGCAACTGATCAGGGATCAACTTGAGGTAGAGATCCTCGTCGTAGCCCAGGAGATCGCGGTGAACGCATTCTTCCCACATCACAATGCGCGGCAACAGAGAGTCCGTGACCCATTCGATGTTCTGCATCTCGATGTTGGCGTACTTTGCATCACGGAGGATGCCCACCTTGTGCGGAGGTACCTTCCAGATCCCGCACACGTCGATATCGCTGTACTCACGCGACTTCATCCATTCGGAATCGGTGTTATTGAGGCCGAGCTCGTTAAGCTTCATACCGCGGTCAAGCACCGCAGGCTTGCCGCGGTTAGACCCGCCGTAGGCAACCTGCCATTCACTACGAAAATCGCTGCGCGCTTCATTGTCTTTAAACTTGCCCGGCACTTCGATCCAGAAGGGTGGGCGGGCATCGTTGTTCCAGAAGCGGGAGCCAAAGTCGCGAGCTGCAATGGCAGATCCGAGCGCTTCGCGCATGGCCTGGACGGGACTGACGCCCTCATAGCCGTCCATCGTCATGCCGGTGATGTGAAACATCTCGCCTGGCAACAGCACACGCTCTGGGCCTACTTGGCCGTGCGGCGGCTTGACGCGCCACCGAGGAAGCCCGTTCATCATCACCTCTGTGGTGACGCGATCGGGGTGGATAGGAATGAGCTCGACAGGCTCCATTGTTCGCGTGTCGAAAATGATCTCCGCGTATCCCCGCCCCCGCAACTGGACATGCGCCTCCAGCATTCCCACGAACTGCATCGGTGTCTGCCATTTATTTGGCCGAACGGACAAGAGCCGCGCCACCGCATGGCCGCGCACGCGCTCACGCCTGTTGTCCACCAAACGCATCAAGCGCCGCGGCATTGAACCGAGGCTGTCGTGATAGGCGCGGACGCACTTGTAAACCGTCGAATATTGAAACGCGGTTTCAGACGTGACCACAGTCCCACTCTGGGTCGGAGCCGCCATCGGACTGAACCAGAAGTCGTTACCAGGATCGCCCGAAGCGGGTCCCGCGCGGAGGCCAGAGGTCAAAAACATGCGTTATTCCTCTTCTTTCTGGGGCGTGCAGACGCCTGCACGGAACGCCAGGAGGAGCGTCACCGCCATGAGCAAGATCCCGCCTGCCACCAGCGCCGCTGCCAGCGACCACAAGCCCAAGCCGGCGACGATCATCAGCCAGCCGGCCAGCAGGCAGGCGTTAAACATGTTTTTTGTCATAGGGTGGCGAACTCGAAGTTCGAATCAATAATGTCTTCGTCGTCATTCGCAGCCAGCGCCCTGTTCATGGCGACGATGGTGGCCACCGCGCCGTCGATCTTGTTTCCAGGGCGCGACTTGCGAGGGAATATGTTCTCGTTGCGGTCCTCTTTGACCTCGACGTTGCTCATCATCCAAACGTAGCAGGGGTTGCCGTCGTGGTGGAAACGATCCGAATCAACCAGAGCTGCGATTTCCTTCATCGGCTCACTCAGGTAGCGCACCTGCTGCGGGATATCAACCACCACAACGCCCTCTTCCGCCAAGTTGGCGCCGAGCTGGTGGCCGCCCCAGGGGTCCTTTGCAACTTCGCTCACGCCGATCGACCCGCAGTCCTGCAGCACGTCCTCTTCGATCTGCGTGAGCGAGATCATGTTTCCGGGCGTAGCCGTCAGATGCTCGGCCGTCACCCACGCCTGGTAATGCGCGTTCTCGGGCTTCTCCAGCGCGGACTCAGGCACGTAGTTCCTGGACAACGCGTAGTAGTGACGCTCTTCACCATCACCAATCCAGCACAAACGCACAGCGCTTGCGATGTCCTGCTTGCTGGCCAGGTCCAGGCCGATGATCACGCCATCCCAATCATGGCTCTCCAGAGTCAGAGAGGAGTCACCCGCCTGCTGCAGCTTGTGCAGGTTCAACCAGGGCGACGCCGCCGCCACCCAGACATCCAGGTGCTTCGTCTTGAAAATGTTCTGCTTGCGAGGGTTCTCTTGCGCGTCGCGTTGCTGCAGCTTCAGGAATTCGGCGTCGACCGAGATCCCGTAGTTCGGGTTGGCCTTGATCAGGGCCTCTTCGCTGGTCCAGTCGTCGTCATCGTCGATCGTAAAGATGATGCCGAAGCGCTGGTCATTTTCGACCACGCCTTCGAGCACCTTTTGCAGCTCGACCTGGTGCATGTAGCACGGGCCCGAAATATCGGAGCCGGCCGTCGTGATCACCAGGATCAGCGGCTGGGACCTGGCGCCCATGCCGGTTTGCATGGTGTCGAAGAGTTCGGCCGTCTTGTGTTCGTGGTACTCGTCGACGATCGCGCAGCTGGGCGACGCTCCGTCGCCCGGCTTGCCAATCACAGGCTCGAATTTCGAGTTGTTCTCGCTGATCGACAGGTTGGACGCATTGAGCGTCACGCCGTATTGCTGGCAGTACCGCGGCGTCGCCCTGGACATCAGCAGCGCCGGCCGGAACACTTCCATCGCCTGGTCCTGCGAGGTGGCGCCCGAGTAGATCTCGGCGCCGAACTCCTCATCGGGGCCCAGCATGTACAGGCCAATCACCGCGGCCAGCGTCGACTTGGCATTCTTGCGCGGCACGATCACGTCTGCGACGCGAAACCGGCGCTTACCGGTGACCTGGTGGACCCAGCCGAAGATGCTGGCCAGAATAAAAACCTGCCACGCCTCCAACTTGATCAGCTTTCCGGCAGCAGCCCAGTCGCCCTTGATGTGCGGCATGAGCTGGGCGAATTTGCAGATCCGCTCCCCAGGCCGGAAGTTTTTCCCGGCCTTGTTTTTCAGGACAGGGTTCCAGACGTAGGGGAAGCCTGGCGAGCCAACGCGCTCCAGATCCTTCAGGTGCCGCTGACAGGCGAGGCGGTGCCACTTGCAGGCCACGATCTTGAAACTCACAACCTCCCGGGCGTAGTTCGTCGCGATCTCGGCGAACTGCTCGTCAGACGTCACAAGCTTTTCCATGCGTCCTGCGTTCCCTCTTCGAACAACGCGCCCTGGCGGTTGTCGCTGGTGGTCACTCGCGACCTGGACGATGGCGAAAGTCCGAACAGGTCCAGATATCGCCGCACCTCGGCCGCCGCATGCTTGCCGACCACCCAGTGGTGCGAGTAGGTGAAGTTGCCGTTGGCAGTTTTCACCATCAAGCCGTCGCCACCTTCGTACTCTTTGCCGACCAGCTCGGCAGCCAAGCGGGCCTCGTCGGCCGCCTTCATCGCCCGCGACAGCATGTTCTCGGCCCAGACCATCTTGGCCCAGGCCTGGCAATACAGGACCAGGCCGGCACGGTCCAGTTTCGAGACGAGGCCGTAGCGTTCCAGCTCGACCGAGATCCGCTTCCATTCCTTTTTGGCCTCGGGCCAAATCCAGGAAGGAAAGCTCGGGATCTCGACCTCAGGCCGAAGCTCGTCCAGCAAACCGGCGATCGGCTTCTTGCTCGGATTTCCGCGGAGCTGGTGCACGTTGGAAGGCAAGGGCTTTGGACCTCTATCTCCCATGGCGACTCCTTGAAAATTGATGTTTCGGGTGGCTGTAGGGGGTACCCCCTCCCCTCAATACCCCCGCACGAAAGAATTTGACGAACC